>WYDI02057557.1:0-205532 GCA_009867235.2 Psittacus erithacus
GCCAGGTTGAACAGAGCCTTGGGTGACATGGTTTAGTGTGAGGTGTCCCTACCCATGGCAGGGGGGTTGGAACTGGATGATCTTAAGGTCCTTTCCAACCCTAACTATTCTATGATTCTATGATTCCTGTATCACAGGGTGAGGTTTACTGTCATAGAGTGAGCTGCCTGGGGGGCTGGTCCAAATTCAAAGCTCTGCTAGAAGCAGGAAGCTTAATGAAAACCATAAGGACATTTTGCCGTATTTCTTGTAGACCAACTCAATTCCACCCTGGGAAAAAAAAAAGAAATATGGTTTGTAGTTCAAAAGACACTCCTAACTGCTCTTCTCCCAGTGTGCACAGTGAACTCCATGAATGGTAGAGCCAAGGGTGATGCTTCAAAGACGGGAAATAAGGTTGAGCTAGATCTCAATGTTTTATCAATTTCATTACCACTTCAGGCTCTCTGCAAGCCGAGAGCATCATCAAAACTTATTTCCAAATGAATCAGGCCTAGTCCCAAAAGAAAGTACTTGCCTTCCCTCTGTGAGTCTGATTAAAGTGAGGGTTGGGAAGAGCAAACGAACAAAGGCCTGTAAAATTTCAGTTGGTTAATTGACTCACATGAAAGAGTACAAAATGGAGGGCACCTGGGCTGTGTGTCTTACAGTGAAACACCATTGACACACACTAGCGCAGCTGTTACATTGGTGTTGCCTGTCTGCAGATGATACTACATTGTCATCTCTCCAGGTATCACTGCAAAGAACACATTCCTCCAGAAACCACTCCTGTGAGTCTCCCTATTTTACAGATAGGGAGCCAAGGCACAGAGGGTCCAGGTACGGACATTAGTTTGCTGGCATCTATTGAAATCAAGAGCAATCAAGCCTCTAAAGAGGGGTTAAGCACTAAACAACCTGGAGAATTTGATCTGAAAGGCTTTGCCCTCAGGGATCAGTTGCAAGAAACCAGGGGGCGGGAAACAGGTCCCTGGTTATGAAGTGACTGGCTACGTGCTGGAATTGTAATCCTCTGCCTTATGAACAGGGGTGATTTGGGGCTAAAGTGCCTGCCTGAGTGAAGAGACGGAGTTATCATCACCCACTATGTCACATCTAAAGCAAGTTGATAGGACTATCTGAGGCTCTCCCAGGGCATCTGTGCTAGTGGATAACAAAGGAGGCCTGGTTCTCTCTCAGCAATGATTGCTGAGCTCCCACAAACAGCCACAGAAAGGGCAGGAGAAAGCTCTGAAATATGTTGTTGGTCCCATAGATGTGAAGCAAATGAAGATGTGTATATTCAGACAGGAGGAATACTGACAAATACATTGCTGAGCAGATTACTGTGTTCTTCTTTTAGATTAAGTCTAGTTTGACAGTGGCTGAGGTTTGGGAACTCCTCTATGATTTAAGCATAAGAATTCTTTTCTAAGTGGCCTAAAACTCATTCTATATCATCACTTGCTGTTGTCAAATAAATAATCATGCGAAATCAGCTGCAGAGAAAAGTCTCCTGTAGAACAGAGTTCATGCATGACATATGATATATCTTTTCAAAGGGACAGATACATCTTTCTTACAGCCATCATGCAGCTTCCTTCACTGCACCTTCCCTTTCATCCAAATCACCTCAAATAAATGTGAGTTCTGCTGTGTTCACAGTAATTCCTTCATTTTTAAACACATAATGGAAATGTATAACTAGTCCTCATAAAAATTTATATCTCAATTCGTCCCTTTAATTTATAACAGGCCCTCCAGGCAGTTATTATTCAAACATTAATAAAATGCCTATGGATCACCAAAAGCATCAATTTTCACATTCACCTCCCCTCCTATTTGTACATATATAAAGCCAGATTAGAGTTAATGCCACTTCTGTGTCTAACAACAATTACGCTTTTAATAAGATAGGAACAAATGATATATTAACTTAATCATGTTAGGAATTTGAGTTCTTTTCATGAAACAAAGTTGAATTTTTTATGCCCTTTGAGACAATTGTTACTTAACAGCCTATATGTTTGGATATTGCAGTTTATGCAAATGTTCATGTTCTATAAATTTTAGATTTATCTCCATTTATCATCCCACATGTTCTAATATACAGGCATTATGGTTTAGCGTGTGACTCTGCACACAGTCTAAAATATGATTAGGACACTTTTCATTTATTTATACCATAGCGAAAAGAATGGAGAGGAGGGGAAACAGCTATTGAACGGGTAAGATCTTCAACTTCCATAAAGCCATGTACTGTGCAGAGCTGCATCTAACCACACTGATATAAATCCACTGAAGAATTTAGTCTTTCATTTGTTAGCAGTTGAATTTTAAAGGATTAAAGTTTATAAGGGAACCCTTCATTCTGTACTCTAAAAGCAGTCACCAGCTCTTTGCACATCACACTATAAAAACCCTTGCTCAAGAAAGTAATTATTGCTAATATGAGCTCTCCCATAGAGAGGCAAGGAGACAACTTGCATGCACAATGGTTTTTGGTTTTAAGCTCATTTAAGAAGGGCAATGATCATTAAGGCCATAAAGATTTGCAGGAAAGAATTCCCTGGGATTTTTCAGTTTTCTGCTGGGAAATTTAAAGCCTCTTGAATTTGGAGCAGAGAGTGGGAAAAGTAGATCCTAGGCCATGGTTTTATTCTGCAGAAATCACTGCAGTCATATCAACATCAAAGAAACAACAGCAATTTTTATCATTTGAGAAGCTGGCCCTTTGCATGGCCACGAATAAAACCCAGACAGAAAACCTCACCCAAAGCATCTGAGCTCTAAAGGAGATTAGATTTATTTTTAGACTTCACTCATGGGAACTACCAGTGATGTTTCAAATGGATGCTAAGCTAAGAGGAAATTACCACAAATGGAGATGTCATTACAGTTTCTTTACACAGGTAAGCGCAGCATATGGGCAGGAATTCAGTTCTACTGCCTTGCCTTCATTATGGAAACTGTTTGCAAGCAGTGTTGCAAACAGGCATTAGTTGTCCGGGGAACTTGTCTCCTTTAGAGAGTTTGCAGCATTGGCCTGGAAGCTTTTATTATGATGTCTTCTACCCCTGCCAGAGGGAAGTTCCCATTCATTCACTGAGGTGCTCCCTCCATTTCCCATGCAATGTAGAAAATGCTGATGAAGGCTCAGGAAGAGACCAAAACTAAAGTGAACCCCATTAAGACAGGAGCTGCCTTCCTGTTTGTTTCATTATTAATGCTGAGTTCAATTACTCTGATTTCTTCTGTTGATGAATTAGTAGCACCAGAACCAAGTCCCTCGCTGATACCCATTTGTCTTTGCTTATAAGTGCTAATGTGATCCTGTTCCTTTAAAATCAAACTCCTGCTTCAGTCACTTTACATCGTTGCAACACTAACTGTCTTTTCACTAATTGGTTCTGTGTAAATGAAACAAGCTGAAAAACACTGTGGCACCAATAAATATTAATAAGTTATTGTTTGTTTTCTTTACCTTGCTTATGAATTCATACAAAGACAGTGCTAAGACATTAACTCCAGTCTATTAATTGCCACCTGATAATTGCCACCTGATACTTTTCTCCTGGATAATTAGGTACCCATTAGTTCTAATCAAGTAGTTACTTAATTATTGCAGTAATTAGTCTAATGGACTAGCAAATTGAAGCTTTATCACTTTTGGATACTTAATGTTCCTGACAGAGTACTTCACAAGTGTCAGGGTTCCTGATTCAGCAACCTGCCATAGATGAACCCCCTGCTGCCACTTCCACCACACCCACACTGCTCCCCAGCCACATGAAGCACAACTTTGGTATGTGAAGCCAGAGGCAACACAAATTTGAGTCCTTCTTCTTTCTCATTCCCCTTCCCATCCCCTTCTATGCCTCCCCTCCTGTGCTCTTACTGCTCGGCTCATTCCACGCCAACAGAACTTTATTGGGAAATTAAATAACATCTTGGCATGGAGATCACATGCACTAGGCTGCAGAGCAGCGTGATTCAAAGGAAGGAGCTAATGTTGGCAGGTGTGGGAAGAAAAAGCGACTGTGAAGGGACAAATAATAAGGAGCGTTTGTGAATACTCGTATACAGCCAGGCATGGAAAGAAAAGGGAGAGGACCAAAGCCAACTGGTGGTAAACGAAGGCATGGCTCCAAGGTCTGGGACTCATAATAGGTCTCTCTCCAAATTGGAGGTACAAATCCAACAGAGATTTTTAGCACATAAACCCCAAGGAAAGTCTGGTTTTCGGCCTGTGGTCTCTGTACCACAGAGTTGATGGGCAAGAGGCTATAAGCATTTTTCTGCCCCATGATTTGATAGTTAATACCTCACTTAACTCTAAAGGGCTGTCAGCCCCACACTTCCACACTATTCAATTCAGAAAGCGTGTGGAATGCCATCCTTACCCTGTACTCCGTCCGTATACTAGTTCACACATTGTCTTTGTGCATCATGCTTGCTTTTGGATACTAATGTATTTGAGGTGAATACAACACACATAGACATTTAGGAACATTAAATGTGGATTTATCTCTCCCGTTGATCATCTAATCCAGATTCCCTCAAGTCTCTTCATGTCAGATTTGTATAAGAATTGATCATCAAGCCCTTTGGTAAGTGTCATCTGCTCCAGGCATTGCAATGTGTAACACAGAAGCACTTATTGTACTGGGAAGGGGGGGAAAAGATTGATCCTGACCAGAAATAAAGAGGCTAATTCCATTCAATAATGCTTGACAACTTGCTAATGGTTAAACTACTTCACATATGTGGTAAGAATATGTATTCTGAAATAGAAGTATTTATCTTTCTTGATCAGATACCTCATGTTTCCATTGCTGCTATCACTGTAGCACACTCTCAGATCTTGTCCAAAGAAACAGGATCTGGAACATGACTTGAGTGAGTCCTGCTGCAGGGTGCTGGATTTCCAAACAGCCAGGTACTTGGGTTTGCTTTCTGTGGGAAGCAAGGTACAGGCTGGTGGCACTGAGGAGAAATGACTGCTAATCACCTGGGGTTTGACCTACTATAGAACTGGAACAAGGCCAAGTTGTGGGTCAGGTCTCTTATGTGTCAAAAGCTGTATAATTGAGGTTACCACACAGAGAAGAGACTCCTCTAGTCTGCCACGTAATGCATATTCATAGACCGAAATAACCCCCACACCCTAGTGTCCTCACAAACATTGGGATTTAATTTACCCACTGACCTGTCCTCGGTATGTTCATATTGACAGAGCTGAGAAGCCAACAGCTTTCTGGTGGAAAAAACTAGTAACTCCTGATTCTTCTCACTGTATGAAAAGCAGTGTCCTTTTTCAGTTACTTTGCACTCTTACCCAAAATACAGCAGATCATAACGAAAAGGTCACCGGCTTCTGAGTTTTCTGCCATAGCCCTACATGCATCCATCACACTGGCTGCCGATGCTCATTTCCTCTGAAGTTACTCTTTAGGTAACAGTCAATAAAACCTTATGCCGCTACTGAAAAATCACACAACAAAACTGCTTAAACACCTGCGTGAGGCCACAAAGCAATAACGATCCCATGCATTGAAAGCAAAATTAGGCAAAACGTAGTTGGCCCATTAAGAAAACATATTGCTTGAAATTACAGTGCCTCAGGATGCCTAGATCTTGTTCTTGGAGCTATGCTTTGAAGCAGAGGGCTGCCAGCCCTGTTCAGCATGAGACTTGTATTGACCTGACTTCAAGTATCTGGGACTGCTGTCTTTGTCAGTATCCCAGTGACAGAAATCTAGTAGAGAAAGCATTTGATGGTATGAAGCAGCTGCATTCTGGTCCATCAATAGCTGTAAATTGTAACTGATACTAAAAAGTAAGCAAAGGCACCTAAGGAAGGCAGAAAACCTTGAAAAACCAGTGGCTGCTGCATCCACCTGCGCTCATGAGTAGTTTTGCTACTGCAGACACCTAAGTCATACACGTGTCCCTCAGCATGGAGCCTCATCTGATCTCGCCAAACTGCTTGGACTTTTCTGTCACCAAATTTGGTCCAGAGGCACTTCTTTGGACCAAGCTGGCACTCAGAGGAACAGAAAGCAGAGGGGCAGCAAGTTGGGAGACCCATGGAGGGGGTCTCACATATGCTGTGCCTGCACTGAGGCTAGGGACCGTCTGTCTCCAGCTCTATCGATCCAGCACAAGCACTAAATTCATTTTAAGGATGCTGAGAGAGAGCGAGTAAACTGTATGTGACAGATGTTAGTCACGTTGCTTAATGTACTACTTGGAGGTGTTCAGATGCTCTGGTGATGAGGGTGCAAATAAAACCGATGCAGAATAGAGTGAAGCAGGCAAAAAAAAAAGGGGGAGGGGGGATAGTTCTTAAAAGCTAAAAAGGCTTTTTTAGCTTGAGGGGGAGTAAATATCATAGTCTTCACATCATTGATTTTCCCCCTGGATCTGCCTTCAAAGCACTTGTACAGTTCTTCAGAAATGACACTGCAAGAAGCAAATTAGAAGACAAACAGAGAACACCTTTTATGTTGGAAATACCAGGAGAAACTGTCCAATGATTACTGAGAAAGATGCAGAACTCATTAAGGCACAATTGCTTGGAAAGCTTATGATAGTGCTGCATGCAACAGAAAAGTAAAAAAACCCTTAAACATATGCAAAATCCTTAGCATCCTTTTTCCACTTCTCTCTATGCACTTTCTAGCACTTCAGTTCACAGGCTCACTTGCAATCAATTGTAGCTTGTAACAATTCAGCAGTTTAAGATCTCCATAATAGTTTAGACCACCGCTGTTCAATGGGTTGCACAGCTTTTGAAGAAGCCTGCATGTTGTGCTGGGGAGGGGTATAAGTGCAAAGGGAATGAGGAATCAGGGATCAAGCTGCTTCCAATACGTCTATCCAAATGTAAGATCTTTTTATGGGGTGTGGGTTATTATTGGAAAGATCTCAGTCTTCACCTCTTTGAGGAGTTTCTTGAGCACTTCTTCTATGCCTTTTATCATTTTCTTGCTTTTGCACACATGGAGCAAATGCCAGCCCACAGGGTACAGGCGATAAGACAAGATCAAAGACAATCATTCAGCCTTCTGCCACTGAATAAAGCAGGGTTGTTTGCTTGTGTGGGAAAGTTAGCAGCGTAATATCTACAGGGTGACATGCTGTCACCACTATGTGGTTCCTCATGAGCACTTCTTGGTGAACATTAAGTGCAAGATACATTGAACAAAGGTAACAGAATTTTGCCTAATATTAACTAGGGATAGCTAAATCACTGGTCAGTCTGGCCCTTGCTCCCATCTCCTGACTGTCACGAGCAACTACATCC
Organism: Psittacus erithacus; assembly: GCA_009867235.2. Classification (NCBI taxonomy): domain Eukaryota; kingdom Metazoa; phylum Chordata; class Aves; order Psittaciformes; family Psittacidae; genus Psittacus; species Psittacus erithacus. The sequence goes on from WYDI02057557.1 coordinate 7,292, forward strand.
TGGGTCCTGCTGTTGAGAAGTTGGCACCCAAAAAATCCAGTGGCAAAATAGCAGTGGCTGTCACACATAGCTTGAGGAAAGCAGTGTGATAATTAGGTTGTACAGACACTCCAAGCCATAATTTCAACCTGCTGGCATAACTAGACAGAGAGCTGGGATTATGAGAAAATACACCCCTGGCCTTCAGGAGATGCACCACTGGCCAGAGGGGAAAAGGTGGAATGGGTGGTCCACATTCCACTGCTATAAAAGGTTGAGGACTAGCCCAAGCACATCAGCGCCAGCCTCCCTGTTCTTCTGTAGCTGGTCATTGCTAAAATTTAGGGACATGGCAATGGGCAAAGGGTCTAATCTAGCTCAAATTTCTCATTCTGGCATTTGGGTGAATCCAGGTGAGGTAAGCATCTGATGCTCAAATGCAGTTCACCCTGCCTGACAGCTGTCTTTTGTTTAGGTGTCCTCTCATGTGTCCTCTTAAAGCAGCAAGTAATCTGCTTTCCTGATAATCTTGCTTTCTCATTCTCATTTAGACTACTCTAGTGTAGGTTCAGTGTTGAGATGATCTCAGGGTACAAGGGAAGAGGGAGGAGAACTGATCACTCTGAAGTTTGGGTGTATGGATGGTTGAACCTCTGGATTTGGGGATCTTTGTTTTTTGTTGTTTCAGGTTGTTTTTGCAGGTTGTTCTCAGCTGCCTGTCAGACTGGGCCATGATGAAACCCAACATCTTGCAGAGACATAAAATGGAAAACAGGCAACTCATCAGAAAAGTAGCAGCTGTTTTACACCATCACAAAACAAAATCATCATATACTAAAAACTAGATTTAGCAGTTTAAAAGAGCTGCTAACACAAAATTAGCTGGAGACAACAGCGTGGTTTTGTAACTGACAGTGCTTCACTCAAATGCCCTAATTCATGTAAAAACAACTTAGGAAACATTAAACGGCTGATGCTTTTGGAAAGGGGGAGAGCATTCAGACTTTCAACGGCTGCTTAGGAAGAACATGCAGATTTATTGCATCATCTTTTTTTTTTCCCCTTTTACAAATGTTAAATAAGCATTGTGTCAAAATTGCCACCTCTTAAATAACAATAATGCTATACTCCTCCTGAGGAGGGAGACACCAGCTTTTATTGGCAAGTCATTTGTATTTACTGCAGGCTGAAAGCCAGTAAAAAGGTTGTACAAAACTTTAACGGTGAATGAGATGGAATAAGAAGGCCTTGAGCACTTTGGATCATCAAATACTTCAATAACTGGATATGGCTGTTCATGCAACCATAAATTCATACACATGGAGAGGATATAAAGACCCAATTGCCATATGAATGGACTTTCTGTTGCCTTCTGGAAACTCTTATGCATATACAATCTGTGCTAGTTACAGGTGCAATACAAGCTTTTCTTTGGCTCAGCTGCATTTCCCATTGAGGATGAACATTTTCCTGTGTTGTAGATAGATCCTGCCCATAACCAACCCAACTCTAGGGGTTTGAAGTTTGCCTGGCAAGAGATTCAGCTAACTGATTTACTGCCAAAGGGTATGTGGCTTGGTCAGAAATCTGTCATCTTCTAACAAAGAAAGGGTGATTCCTGATGGCCTGGGACTAGATTAAATTTATCCCTACAATTAGTAAGATAAGAACTTGGTTTATTTTTGATATGAAGCACTGCCCTACTCTAGCTGAGGTGCTTCCATATCTCCCATAGTGACAAGTCCCTCCATCTGTGTGATCTGACCTTGCCTGTCTTAGGGGATTCTCCCATGAAGTCCCATCAAACTCCTGCCTGAAGGAATTCAGGGCTGGATAGAGAGTAAAGGAGGAATAAAGTTTAAGCTGAGGTCTGGCTATTTGTTCTGAGCAGACAGCTTGTGGCCCTGAAAAAGTCTTTTGTCTCCTAACAAATTGTGGGGGTGAGAGCATAAAAAGTGCCCTGTTCTTCAAAGGTATTTTTACTTAGATCTTACTCTTTATAAGACTATATATAGGAATAAGAGTGTAGTTGCAATCCAAAGTTTGAAAAGTTAGCCTCTTACAGACAATCTCTGATGGATCGGAATTTTTCAGCTAGACAGCATCCATGCTCTTGACCTGAGACCTAGATTGCACATTTCAGGAATTAATGCGTCATTTTCTAAAAGACATTAGACCAAGGCTGGGCTATCCAAAAGATGGCTTCAGGATTTAGATGAAGACATTGTCATGTCAAGGAGACTTAAAACCTGGCATATCTTGTTTCTGCTGAAAAGCCAGACCTAGTTTGTTATACCACATTGTGGCCTGTTATGTGCAGGAGGCAATGGAAAAGTGGAAGTTGTTCAGGATTTAACATCTCCTACAGGATTATCGGCAGTAACAGGGCGCAAGGCTCTGTGACCCAGGTGATCTGCCCTTGTCTTATATTGCTCTTTTCCCAATTTATCCTAAGACTGTGCCAAAAATCTGCCAAAATACAAGGGAAATATTTGTGACCTCTGCCAAACTACAAAGCCTCTGAATCTGAGATATTTCAGATGATTTAATTAGACTGAAAAGATTAAGCCTCAAGAAAGAGGATTGTGAAAGGACAGGAAAGCTGTTTCCTACCTGCACCTGCAAATGTGTATGTCTTAGCACTCATCCTCCTTCCATACAGAAATCCTGGTTTTCCCAGGAAGGCGTTCAACTTGCTTTAAAGAAAAAGAAAAGGAAAACCATGATGGGGCAAGGATAGGAAAGCCTTGTCCTTGGAAGAGCCATATTCAGCTTAAAGGGATTGGAGTCCTCAACTTTCTCTTGCTGCAAACACTGAAATTTGGGCTGTATCTCATAGGTGCATCCCAAACTGGAGTCTTCTAGGATCTGGGCAGCCACTACAACCACCCAGACATGCCACTGCTGCAGAGCTCGGGGGATGAACAGAGGAAGGCGCAGAGCCAGAGGAGAGATTGACTGATCTCGTTTCAGATCAGATGGATGGCTCTAAATGACCTGTAAAGACACTCTCTGAGCCCTGAGCCACAACATTAAGAGCCAAGACACCACTAGCACTTCTGAAGTAGTTATTAGTGACTGAAGTAGCACTTGTCAACTGCGCCTTCAGTTTCAAGTAATAGTTTAACAGCATCAACTTGAAGAAAGGTTATATCTGTATGTCTGGTGTGCTGCTGACACTTAAAGGAAATAATTGGTAGACTTAGAGCAGGGGCAGACGCCAGTGGTAGAACAGGAGAGGAGGTTGGATACTCAAAAAAAAAAACCCTTCAACAATACTGTGTGAAACAAGAGCCAGGAATCCATCCTAAGCCCTGACATAAAGAGCATGAGGAAGCTGTAACCCAGCCGGTAGAAAGAGTTCTGCTCTCCCCACCATAAGCTGTTCTGCTGTGACGTTTAAGGACTCATCTACAGTTGCAGTTTGCAGCCCTGTCCTAACAAGATGACAAAAACATGTTGCCCCTTGCAATTCTTGGCCGGCTTTTTGGAAGGCACATGCAGTGTTGTCTCCAGCTGATTTTTGGCTTCAGGACAACAAAGCCCAAGAGAAATTGTATGTGTGTGTATGCATGTGTGCTGTAGAGAAGACAGGAAATAGTCTGGAATGAAGTGCACAGTTTCATTTTACCTGTAGTTTGGCTGTGTGATGCTAAAACAGGGGAATTAGCATGGAAATCCAGCGATCCCTTGACTGTCATCACCTTCCAATTAGCCACATTTGATTTTGGTGGGCGCTGATGAGTTGTGTCAGCAGGTGAGGTAGGATGTCTGAAAGGTGCTCTGGCTGCCATGGGCAGGAGCAGGCTTCATGTGCACATGGTTTTCCCCCTTGCTGGTTGGAATGATGCTGGCCTGCCAAAATAAAAGCACTGCTGTCACTCACTGGCCAGAGGAACTGATTCTGATCCTGGTTTATCTTACCTTTCTTCAAAGGTTGGTGTAACAGCCACAGCAACTAGAGTCAGATGGGCTGACCCACCAGTTACCAAGATCAAAGCGTGCCTGTCTCAAACACAAGGTTTAGAGCAGTGTTTCTGCTAACTGTCCTGTTCTGTTCCCCTACTGCCATTTCAAAGCCCTTTTCTAATTTATATTATTTATTACCAGCATTGCATGAGACATGACACAGTCCCATTCACAGAGGTTAGGGAGCCACTGTGCTTGGTGTAGAACTCTCAAATCTTGTTCTTGTCTCAGGAAATGCACAAGGAAAACTAAGGGAAGAAGAACTGGGAAAAGAACAGAGGAAATAGCATGATAACCTGCACCAGCACAAGATATAGCTGCATCCGGGGAAGGACAGCTTTGCAAACGTACTTCTTGCTCTCATAAGGAGACAATGTGTGTTCTAGCCAGCCATCCTGAGAGGGTGGATGGGGCTTTGGGGTCCTTGACTTCCCCTGACACCTGCTCCTGACTGTGAGCAGCAGACCAAGCTAGAGTGGTAGTGTGTGAGTGCGTCAGAAAAGTGTCTTGAAAGTGAAAAGTAGCTGGTATTTGTTGAAACAGAAGAGCTGTCATGGAAAAAGGGTTTCCTTCCAGGGGAAGAAAGCCAAACTTGGTCACACCAATAAGACAGAGAAATTAGGTTTACGGAGCAATTTTGAAAAGCAGGGATGTGATCCAATTTGTCCAGAAAAAAGGATGTTTCCACACATAAAATGCAAGTCATTCTGAGCCTTTGTAAGTTTCAGCTGTGTGGAGGACCAGGAAATTCAGCATCTTTTCTGTTTGTTATAAATAAAACTCAGAAAGTCATAGACACATTCTATATGTAATGAGTTAGAGGGAGGTGAGCAAGCTGAAGAAATTGCTTACCTTAGAAGTCTTAGTAAGTGGAGGCCCCAAGTCATGATAGAAAAAAGGAGAGACAAAGAGGCAGGATTTTGTAGTGTGGAAATTGGAAATTCATGGTCAGCTTAAGATGATGGTTCACTATGAGTGAGTAAATGTCAAAGGCGCTGCAGTGAAGCCTGGAGCAGACTTCTGAGTCACTGTCATAGCAGTGATACTTGAGTTTGTATGTGCAGATAAAGTTGCCTGATGCAGGGAACAGAAGAGGAAGAGACTAAGGATAGGTATTTGTGAAGCCAACACAAAATTGGAAGGTGGGGAGATGATGAGGAGCCTTCAGTCAACAAGAGCAACATCAATAGAGGACTGAGTCACAGATGCTCAGAAGAACAGATTTCAAACAGTAAGCAATAATACTGAAAACTGCTGATGGGTCAAGAGGCTGGGGCTGGCATACTGCTGTTAAGTCTTGGCCAAGAAATATAGAAAGGTTTTGTTGAAAACTATTTCAGAAGAATGTAAGGTTGGGTACATAGAATGGAGAAAGCACATTGAACAAGACTAGGTATTTCCTATAGCAAGGTTTCCAAAGAGGCAAAGACAAAGAGAAATGATTACAAATTGAAGGAATAAAGCATTGTATTATGAAAGTTGGAGAAAAGACAGCAGTGAAAGGTTCAGTAGTATGAGAAAGGAAATGAGAAGGGAAAGTGAAGATCAAGAGGTGAAATTAGACTTCTGGGTTATAAGGGCAAGAATAGAAGAAAAAAGTTAGTGACTGTGATGGGAGCAACCTGATTCATTTTTTTCTTCAGACAAATCAGCAAGAGTCTGTACACTGCTGTAAACAAGGACAAAGAGGGGAAAGCTGAGGAAGAAATAACAAATGCATTTGGAAGATGCGAGAGATGAGGACCAAAGGCTGGAGGTGAGGAAAAGAGCACCACCAGCAGAGAAGGGAGAAATTACATGCGGAGGAGAAAGTGAAGCTGGAGTAGAGCTGATAACTGTACTGACAGAAGGCCAAGACGGGACAACCCTGAGGAGGATCCCGGAAGCAGAATAGATCCCAGCTCCAGCTTGACCTGCAAAAGGTCATTGAATTTATTCTAAAAGCAAGGAACAATGAAAGAATTTAAGCTACTGCTAATGACACAGTATTTAACTGTAACAATAATACTGATGGCACTCTGAGCCATACATCATCTGTCTCTGCTGATTTTGATTATCTTAAAAGAGAGCATGCCAAGAAACTTAAAAGAGCACTGCCACCTTTGGCACCTACCCCAAAGCAGGCCTGCAAATCCACCCTGTGTCTCATTCAGATTGAGAGCTTCTGTCCTTGAAATGTTAAACTCATTATCTGGTAGGTGTGGACAGTCTTGTGTCTCACAGAGCCAGGAAGAAATCTGACATGAGTATGTCATGGGGAGGGGAGAAACAACTCCTAAGACATGTTGAGAGTGTGTGTATTTTTGGCAGAGGATACCAGCCAGACATGTCAGCTGGTAGAATCTGTAGAGCTGGAAGACTGAAAATGAACTGCATTACCACAAACAGAGATTTCACAACTGAAAGCAGCACACTGACATTTATATTAGCTCTGTTTGATGTGACCTGACGAGCTGGGCTAGAGCAAAGCCTGTTGCAACGTTCACCCAGTCCTGCCCCAGCCCATCAGCCCCTCTGCCCTGTGCCTTTCTCACTGTCCTGGAAAGGAAGATCATACACATCCTGAAGCTCTTTGCTTTAGGAAGGCCAGGCCCTTGGCCAAATGCTCAGCTAGCGAGCAGAGGCAGTGCTTTTACCTTGTCCTGATTGCGGGTACCTTGTGACAGGCCACTGCTGTCAATGCAAGTCAGGGCAGCTTTGACAAGCTCCATCTACAGAAGAAACGTGATGGGGTCAGGAAAGGTTCCCCTCCTCTAGGCTATTCTGCACTCTGACACTGAACCAGAGTGACTCCTTTGACCTCAGTGGAGTTACCCTGATTTACCTGAAGGTCGTAGGGAGCAGAATTCAGCCCAATAAATTATATTGGTTTTATGGGCTTTGCGTATGAGAGAAAGGGAAGTCCAGACCCTCAGTCCCTCGGGCTACTTTGGGGGCTGACTGTCAAGGTGTGTTTTTTATTGTGTGTACCGCTTGTCTGATGATAGGAACTAAATTGAGAAGAGGCTCATTTCTCACAGGCCACTGAGCAACCAGAATGTGCTAACTGTCATACGTAGGAAGCACTCAGGTGTCGGGATTGTCAAGAGAGAAAGCGCAGCGCTTTTTATTAACTGCAAGAGCAATCAGCTCTGTCTGGGTCTGCTCAGTCTTGTGGAAACACATAGTTCACACTGGGCAATGCTCAGAGGCTTAACACAGGTATCAACACTGTGCCTCCGGTAATAACTTCACATCAGAGCTGTTGCATTATGGGCTGCTGCATAGTCACAGCTATACTTGTGCTTGGTAGTCTGATCTCCTGAAGACATTTGTTAAGTCTGAATAGGTCGAATTCTGCATGACTCAATTGCGCGTTTAAACTGTATTTTGTCTTGCTCATTGAGATGTTGCACGGTTTATGCAAAGACATCCCTTTTGTTTGGTATGTTGCCCTGCTGAGGGGCTGGGTGGGCTGGTTAAAGCTCAGGCCTGAGCAAATGTGACTGTTACAGGGTTTCAGATCAGAAGGATATAGCCAGGCAGTGTGGTGCATGGCAGACAGCTCAAAAAGAAAGGGGGTGATGAAGATGATTGCAAGGCACTAGTAGTCTTTTCCCTAAGTTAAGGACAGGTCCACTGAGCCCTTCCCCAAAGGCTATGAAAATACCCTCAAATTCTGGGGAGGAGCAGTTAAATCTGGTCTTGATTTGAATTTGACTAACTTGATTTGAGCTAAAATGGGTTTAAATTCAACAGCAATTTTAAAAAGAAAATCAACTCACACTTTATAAAACTTTCTAGCAGCAGCATCAGTGCTTTTTCCGGTGGTAAAAACGTCAGTTGCGGTCCAGGTTTCATTTACATCCTAACACTGTCTCACCACTGGACTCTGAGAGGAGCTCAGGGGCTTTCTTTTATCAGCTGAGAGATCTCCAAGCAGCACAACCCAAAGCCATGATCACAAGTAGATCCCTGCAGCACGCATAAGAAAGAGGCTAAATACCTCTCAAATCCTTGAATTGCTTCCTCCCTGCCTAGACGTGAGCAGAAATGGCACAAAAGGTTCAATCTCTGTCAAAGAGTCAGTACCTGTGTGAGAGCTGTTACATCTGAAAAAGCACCAGAAGTGGGGAAATCTCTTACCTGTTGCTGGGAGTTTTCTGCCTGAAGTGAAGGGTCTATTACATTTCCCTAGCAGAAAATCAGCACACAATTAAATATATCTGTGTGGGCAAAGTTCCAGTCTGTTTACTTCACTACTTTACCCAGGAAAAGCCCCAAGAATAGCATTAAAGCAAGAGGCCATCTGGGCCAACAGAAATGTTCATGGCTGGCTGCAATGCGGCGCTTAGTTGCGAACACGGGAAATAGCCCACTACATCAGAAAGAGAAAAATGAAATCCATGAGGCACGCTGGCTGAGTCGCTCCCTTTTCACATGGTCAGGGATGCTGAACATCCCTCTCTTATTACTCCAAAGTGAAATGCTGCTTTGTGGTGCCGTACGAACTCAGAGCCTCAGATTCCCCAGTTTATCAGGGTGGGCTGCACATTTGGAGGACAAGCGAAGTGACACATCCTGTCTTCAGAGAAGAATCGGTCAGCTGTACAGTGGCTTGTGCCCTTAGCAGGTGCTTCAATGTCAAAGGTATTAATGCTGGTTATTTTCAGCACTGTGCCAAGTGCCGTACGGGCTTGTTCCTCCCCTACCCCCATTGTAATTAAATTTATAGGCCGTGACTATGAGCTGGGCTAAGAGTTGAGCCGTCAAGTTAAAAGAAGCACCAGCAGAGCAAAACCCTCCAGCCGGCAAGACAGAGTTTCTGATGGTGGCTGTGCTTTCTGGAAATTATCTCTCCAGTCTCATCTCTCATATGTTTCCCGATATATCTAATCTTTGTCTCTCACATACCCAGGTGCACATATAACAGAGGCACATGCGCACTCTGTGTTATGTGCTATAGTACCTTGCTTTGGTGGATTGCCCCTGTCTTTGCAGGAATATATACAATATAGCTAAGGGCTCTATCCTTCTGTCAGCTACATCAGTGTAGGAAACACTTCTCCAGCAGTGAATATGCCTTGAGTGATTTAACCCTAGATACAGGCAGATATTCAGTGGGGCTGGTGAGAACAGCAGGGTTTGCAGATTTTAACTGGTGATCCTATGGCACAAAGTTGTCCCAGAGTCCACACCTCATCCACCACCAGAAGACTCATTGTAACAGTGCTATGGGCATGTCCTTGATAAACTGGGACAATCTTGGTCACCGCTTGAAGGCTACCTTCCCTAGCAAGGCACAAAACTGAGGTTGCCACCTGGTTTATGGTTAACATTTCATACAGCTTTCAGCATTACACTACATTACATTACTGAGGCCTCCAGACCTGACTATCCCAAAGGATCTCTCTAACACAGGCTAAGTAGTGCCTCCAGAGAAAACAGCACCTCAAGGGATGAGGCAGCCCCAGGACCTATAGGATATTCTTCTTCCCCTCTTGAGCTGTCTTTCAGGAATTCACCTGGCCTACCCCTGCCTTAGACTGCGAGATGCGATAAGACTGCAGCCAGCAGTACAGTGGCAGCATGCCAAACAAATATATTTCTACAGTCCTTTCAAGGATCATGTTAGGAAAACTACTTCAAGCTACAGTGTGCTGTTGCCTGCACACCCTGTTGAGAGCATCGGCTGGTCTCTGTGTGGCACAGCAGAGCGTTCATCCAGTTCATTTTCCTCCGGTGAGATCAAAAGAGGATAACAGTTCTGATAACGCTATCCCATCCAGAGGCTGATCTCAAAATCACCAGGGAAGGGAGCTTGGTAGAAGTTTGCAATGTGGTACACGTTCCAGTTGGCTTTGAAGCAAGTTAAACAAACTGGAGGATGATGTGATTCTGATTTCTACATCTCCTGGATGAGATGTTGCATTGCAAAGCCCAAACCTGATCTCCAGAGTTTTCAGAAGAAAAATTCCCTCAAACATCCCACTACCAGTGTGATTCCTAAGGCAGTTTTCCAAAACTGAAAAATCAGACAAGGATGAGGGGAAAGACATTAAGGGACTGAGAGATAAAAACAAAACTCAAACAATGGCTCTCTGTGCTAGAAAATCTTTCTTTAGGCACCACTGGTAGGTCATTCAGAGAAGCAAGTACTTGTGATACATTGGTGCCCTCTTTAAGCAAAACCAAAAGACTGGGGATCAGGGGCAGTTTAGGTCTCCTCATGAATGGGTGAGGTTTAAGATGCTCTGATATAATCTGGACAATTTGTCATTCCTTTCCCCCCCACAGAGAGGATAATTAACACTGTGAAATGCAGTAGGCCTCGTGTACCACTTTCTGATGTCAGGGGCCAATTTTAAGGTCAATGATTGAAATGCTCTGATGGTGTCAGCTGAGCTTTTGCATCTGTTGCTAGGATTTTACTCACCAAGGACTCTTATGACAATGTATGTTCATTAGTTTACGAGAAGATATAATTACCCATCGAAACCACACCATGTTTCATTTTCTGCTAATCTTCTGATTCACCGAGGTAGGTGGCAATGAGTGCATTTGCTAGCTTGTGATTACCAAATTAGTTGCATGGCAAACCTTTTTGTACGTATCTTTTAGGAAACAAAGTAAAATTAATAATGAGTTGATCTCTTCTTTCAACGTGCTGCAATTTTTGCTAATTTAAAGAGCTAATTTATTTGGGGGCGGGGAGGGGGGGAAGAGAGGGACAGAGCTTGTACTCCTTTGAGCTCATGTTGTAAAACAGGCAAACAACAGGAAAATTTCCCAATGCAGTTATAGTTTTAAATCCACGTTAATTATAAATCCACTTATTCTTTGTAAAGGCAGGGGCTACAGCCTGGTTGGGGGAGGGAATAGGGGGGTCATGTATAAATTGCCTCCCAAGGACCCCACTGAAATTTCCATAGCATTCACCATATGACACTGATGTGTGAAAATTGACATGAAGATTTGAAAATTGGGACCGAGGGAGACCAAGCATAAAATAACTTCAATTTTGCGCTTTCTCTGTCTCTCGGAGGAATAGTGCAGCAGACTGACCAACACAACGCAAACAAGCGAAGGGGAGAGAAAAAAAATATTCAGGGAGAAGGATAGGAGTTATTAAAGGGAAAACACACTCCTCACTCACAGCGAGAAAGGATGATCAATGGATTTAGTCACAGAGAAATTCAAGCAGAAAATTGCTGCTGTTTTTTATCTGAGAGGCAGAAAGTTTAACCAAACCAGAATTCTCTCAACTCACTCCAAGGCAAACAGTGAAGAAAACCACCGTATTTTGAAACAGGGGAACCGTATGTGTGTGTGAATTTTTGCATGTGATTTTGTAATGTTATGATGCCAAATGAACTGCAAGGTAAAGTCCTCACCCCTAGAAGTCCTCAATATGAAAGATTTTATTCTAGCCCTTCTTCCTGTGGAATCCCAGACTCCATACACTATCCTCAGGGGGAAGGCATACTTTCCAGCTGTCTGTTTCCCCATATTCAAAAGTCATACACCAGAGTGGCCATAAATACAAGGAACCTATCATACAGGTTAGAAATTCACTTTAGGCTCTCAGCAGCACCATCCAGCCCTACTGTACCATGACAAGGATACCCTACCTGTAAGCCCGTGGAGGTTTTGCAAAACCTAGATTTGTTATAACCTTGGTCTTAAAGTACTACTACTGAGCTGATCTGTTCCATATAGACACTCAACACTTACCATCATCATGAGCGCTGAACATAAGGCCTGTTGCTACTGCTGTTATTTCCTTTTCAGATCACAAGTTGATTGCAGGTCTCTGTTATCCCCAAGACATCTGCAAGACAATGGGAATGCAAGTCTATACATCTCTGCTATCTATGTATATAGAGATAGGAATGAGATAGAAATACAAACCGTAGCATTAGCTTTAAAACTAATTTTTCTCTAGTTACTGCAAGTCCTAAGGTTATTCCCAGCCTGAGAGGATACACTGTACAGTCCTGAATGCTCTGCTGTCTCACCAGACTATTTTTCTCAGGCTTACTTACTTTATTTTATTTAACTTTGTGGCACAGAAGGTTCCTTGTGCTTGCTGATATGATGATCTACAAGTCCAGCGTTCACATGCTATGGATCTCATTTATTACGAAGTGAAGTATATAATAATGAAAAATAGCTACAGCTATTCCTTCTCTCTCCAGGGTATCTCAGCACCCTTATGGATGACCGCACACATAGTCAGCACCGTAGAAACAAATGGAGGGGAAATGGCAGTGCACTGCTCAAAGCTGGAGGACTGAGTGCCTTTGGTCTAGAAGCATATTTGATCCATAGCTTCTGTTGAAGGCACATTACAGAGGGTACTGAGAAAAATATATTTATATTTTTTGAAACAGCGTGCCTAGATGTGGAGCAGATGGGCTTTGGAGGAACTGGGGAGCAGGCAGAAAGGCGAGTTCTGTATTATAATGGCCTGTAGGAAGCATTTGTCAATAAACACCTTGAGGATTTTCAATAGTATCCAAAGGAAAATGCCCCATGAGTCATAGACTAACACAAGAGCTGCCCATCATTGACTCTTAATGCTCTACTGAGCATGAAAACAACAGCATGGAAACAATATGAAAAGGCCTTGCAGGTAATTTCACAGGGTAACAAGGAATGCCAGGCTTATTGTAATTGCTGGCACTAGCAACAACGGAGTTAGTTTGAATTAAATGCTGGGACCTTTAGGGCAGCTTCTACGTTTCACAGCGACTGTTTTTTGTACATTTTGTACTTTGACTCATCTGATAGAGTTATATAAAATCAGATGGCTTGAATTGCACTCAAAAATATGATTTTGAACTTCTCTCTACAACTAGGAAGACTAGGAAGTTGTATTTAAATAAAAGAAATATTCCCAATGATCAGCTGATGCCAGCAGCTGAGGCTTTAAGAAGTATCGTGAGAAAACAAGACTTGTCAGCACTAAAACTACAATGATAATGATGATATTAATAAGGGTCAAAATTGGGATGTCAGAATTTAGCCAATACTTTCATTAGCGCTTTTAAACTACTCAGGAAATAAGAATAAATCCACAATTCTAATAATAAATTCATAATTCTAATAACAAAACTAATTCTTATAATGTTTATAGTTCTCCATTTATATTTCAAATACTCTTTAAAGTCCTTGAATTTCTCACCTTTAGAACTCTCTTGGTTTTTGTATGATCTTTATGGACTTTTTCCTCTAAAAAGCCCACTCATTCCATCAAAAATGTGATTTTTAAAAAGATTTCTTTATTTATGTATAATCATAGTACAGATTGCATCAAATGCTTTAGAACATACATATAAAACACTCATTGCTGTTTTCATGCAGTTGAGAGATAGTCATCTCCCTGTGAAGTTTGAGATGAAATAATCAAATAATAAGAAAATAAAAAGGATAACACCTACCTTAAAAAGGTCTTAAGAAACCTGCTGAGGAGAGTTTGAGGAGGTAAGATAGAAATGATATACTGCCATTTTTGAGAAAAGATGGAAGAATCACCTTTATTACTAACAGGGAGAAATGTTTTCAAGGTTACTTTCAAGTCCAGAGCAATAGTAACAAACAGTTTGCAAGCTATCTGGTAGATTTTAACTAGAAAAATGATATTCACAGAAGGAAAAAGACAGTTATATGCCATCGGGTGCAGCATAATTGGCACTCAGCCCCAGCCACAGAGGTTGGAACTACATCCAAGCTTTCTCTAAGTTTGACACAGGGCATATTTTGAAGTTGGAGGCAGTTTAGTGAAAGCTCATTTTCTTGGACTATAAGTTCTGTTAAAATGTAAGCACTTCATGAACACCTTCAGGAGCAAAGATGGAAGAATAAAGTTCCCACGATTCGGAAATGTTCACTTTTAATAGTTTGGATATAGAGTAGCTTCATGTTTGTGTTCAATTTTTATAGCTTTATGTTTTAAATAGTTTATATACATATAAATCCACATAATTTTACATATACAAATATACAGTTTGACATATGAAAATGTATATATAATATATGTGTGTGTGTAGAATTTTCTTTATTGGAATTTTGGAACTGGAATATTTCCTTTATTGGAATATTTCCTTCATTGTAAAATTACTTTAAAAGCCAAAAAGCAAAATAAACCACTATTTGAAGAACGGATAATATTAAATTTCAAATAGAAAAGAAAGCAGATTAGCCTCAAATTATTTTCCCAAGTGCTGATCTGTAATGGATTAATTGGACTTTTCCATTTGGAAGGAGAAAGTGAAGGAAGAAACTATGTGGCTAATCTTAAGGTAGATGCCATTGGTAAAATCAACAAAGTTTATAGAGTAAACAATCCTTCTTGGTTTGCAGGCATCACGTTTTTTACAGACAGACAAGGCTTCTTAAGGACATTCTTGGTATCTTAATACCTCAGTCTTCTTCAGTGTCATTTCTGAATGAGACCATTGTTGAGGCAACAGTGAGTTGCATAGCTCCATCAACCTTCTTTAATTTGCTTGGAGATTATGGGAAAATCTCTATAAATCAATTTTATGACCTCATGAAAAACTTACAGTTGTACAGCGTCACTTGCATGAATTATGAGATAGCCACAAAAAGGACCAAAGATGTCAAGGACGCTAAAGTGAAGCTTTGTGTACTCTGGGACATAGCATCGCGTTTCTCAAATTTACAGTTGGTAAAAATACTAAAGGCAGACACAGAAGCTAAAATTCTTTCTCCTAAACACAAGGAAGTGATTTGGAAAGGCTGGGAAGGAATTGTTAAGATGGGCTTGATGAGGGTTATTAGTCTGAAGACCTAGCAATTTAATTCTTCATTAGCATTATAAAAAAGGCAGAAGTAGGCAGAAAGACATGTAGATACTTAACGAAAAAAAGAGTGCAGGTCAGATACTCCTATATTTTTCCAAACCAAGTTTGTTTATTTTAATTTCACATAGTATCTTTTACTAGAAGACTTCCTACAGCTGCAGTGGCAGCCACGTATTTAGTATTTTCACAAAACAGACTTCCAGTTGCTCTTTCCTGGAATTCCTTCTGTTTTCACATTACATTCCAATATTTTGCTCATATTTGTCAAAACCTAATCCAAGCGTCACTGAACTTTACGGTGTTTCATGGTACTGTAAGCCTAAAACAAAGCCTGAATTCCTCAAATTTAGATAATAGCCTTAGAGATGAACACCTAGAGGTCAGGTTCTCTTGTAAGAGGGAGATATAGCCATACATATCCTGACTATTAGGTAGTTTCATCAACACTGAAAGACTTGATAACACCAAACTGATTTTGACACTACTTCTTTCTAGATGAATACTGTGAGAAAGCTTCTGACTGTGCTAAAGAACCCATGCCAGCTCTTTGAGGGGACACAACAATATTTGGCTTTACATTTTAATTTTCTATCATATACTAGAGAATTATTATTATTATTTTTTAATAATAAACTCAAGCAAAATATTCTGATTTTGTCAAAACATTTCTTTTTCTTTTATTGATAGCAAATGAATCTTATGATGTTTCCTGGCATGAGTACTGAATGTTTCCATTGTCAGCCCTGTTCAGAACGGAGCCAGGCTCCCAAATCTCAACCTCCCTATGCTGAATAAAATGTTTATCCTCCACCAATGGCAGCAATGCTCAGCTTAGGCAGCCTAAACGTAACCCTGCTGTGAGTTCCCAGAATAGAGGAGGCACAGAAGGTCCCAGGTTCAGCCTGTGTGTGCCTCGGCCAGGCTGACATCTTCTTACTTCCCCCCTGTCCCCTGCAGTCTTGTACAGGGAGAAGGCATAAATGTAGCTCTGTAGCATCTAAGGAGGGAGGATATTGTTGCTGTGCTGCACCAAAGTGCTCTGTGGCCATTGAAGGTGTGGTCAGACACTATCCACTCTTGACCCTGTTTGATTCCCACCTTCCTGCCCTCACTGCAGATATCCCTTGGGCTTCTCTGACATCTTAGACTGGAACAGACTTTTACTCCAGGAGAGAAGCAGCCACAGGATACAAGATATTTGGGCCCAGCGCTGCAATTTAAATGAGCCCATTTTCTATTTTAACAGGTCTCAACATCTTTGACGCAGAGAGATGATGGATAGAGAGACTTTCTGCCTTTTTACCCTCCTGAGGTCTGCTCACCTTGTTGTTTCCTCTAATCGTCTTGCTCAGGCCCTGCTGTTTGAGTTTCTTCTCTCTTTCCCCCTCCCTGCCATTATTCCAGGTGGTTACCCATCCCATTTCACTTCCCCCAGAGTGTCACCAGGCTGCTGCCAAAAGCTCTTCTGTTTTCTCTCCTGTTGTGTTCACTCTTTCTCTTTTTTACCTTTTAATCTCAGCCATAGGTGAGGTCATGATGAAGCTTTCAGGATGTTAGAAAGTAAACTGCTGGAAGAGGTCAGCAAGAGCAGAAACCAATAAAGCACAAGAAGGAAGTTTGATACATACGAGCAAAGCAATTGGTAATGATGTGAAATAGTTGGGTCAAACAAGGGCTGTGCACAAATGAAAAGATTCACCTCCAAACACCTGGAAAGTTTACCTAACCTGCTTTGCCTTGACAGGAGATAGTCTGTTGCCATGAACTACTGCTAACAGCTTTACACCCAGCTTTATTTGCACATTTCAGGACGCACATGAGCATCCGGCCATCAGCAGCAGGGTGGGTTCTTCTTTCAAAAGAAACTCCATAAATCCTATGAGCCTTCTACTTCCTTTTCTCTTCCATTCATTGCTGCTTATTACCTGAAAGGTGTGATTTAAGACTAATACTCCAATATCCTTCCTTAACACCAGTAAAGCCATTGAATTCAAAGGGATAGCCTCTGATGTGTGGCATTGTTCAGTGTAAAGGTGGCCTCATTGAGCTCCTATAGTCAGATAGCAATCAGATACTGCAGCTCCCATTAGGGAGGACAAAATTCCCAATTTGCCAGCCATGGGAGGTTTGCTTACAAAAGGAAAATGCTTTATTTTAGATGGATTTCGCACCTGGATCCTCCAAAATTACCCAGGGAAAAAAATACAAAAAAAAAAAAAGGAAAAAACTAAGAATTTACTGTTGCTTCAGATGAACCTATTTTTATGCTTAGCCAAAATTAAGTTTTTAAAAATAGATGGTGTAAACCAATAGCAATAGTGAGACATTTTAGGCACAGTATTTTAGCGACTGTCTCCTCTCCTTTCCTCCCTTCTGAGGTGGTGGCAGTGCAAAAGGAGGCATATTTTCCCTCCTTTAGCACTTGCAAGCCAAGGCCCTCCTCTGACTTTGCTCTTGGTTCAGCTCTGAGCAAATGTTTTCCTGAATGTTCCTTAGAAAGCAGCGAGCACTCCTATTCGGTCCCCACCGTCTCGGTGTCACCACTGACCTCCTCTAAGGAAGTGTTTTGGTATTTCCACAATAGCTGCCATACATTGACCTGAAGGGAACAAAATTCCTAGAGCCTTGCTCAGATGGCCAATTTGACACGACTTTTCCCTTCTCTGGGAAGGCAGCCAGCCTGCCAGCTGCAGCCTGGACCGCCCCTTGGTGGCCCTGCAGGGCACTTTCCTATACCTCTATGAGGGCAGCCGTTATTAAAAGGAGAATTACAATATTAATAGGAAAATTATTTTTCTGCTAATGACAAAGAGCTCAATTTCTTCATACTTTGAAGTAGTCATATACCCAACTATGCCAATCTCAGTATTATCTCAGATGGGTACTTGTTCCCTGGAGGCCCTTAGGGGAATGACCTTATGTCCCTCTACCTTTGATAAAGCACTGCCTGCATGCATATAAATCAATTAGCATCATCAGCTTATGCTAATTTTGAATTTAGATGGCATGCTGGAAATAAACAAGGGTGTTTATGCCTGTCTAGAAAAGAAAACACAATGACAAGCTTCACTCTTCTCCACCTTACACACACAAATACACCCACACCAGTATGCACATACACATTGGGATCCGGCAAGCCCCTGCCATGCAAGAAGCCTTCATTTAGCTGCTTGTGCTCTTTCTCTTTTCTAGGGGGATTTTGACAAGCAGAGCAGTCAAAATAACACCGCGCAACATAGAAACATCCCTTGTCAGCCATTTGCTCCCTTTTTGCTCCTGTGTCATTCACATTCCTTGTTCTGTTGTTGTTTTGGTATCGCTTTCTTTAATTTAGGATACTCTGAGGGTTGTGGTGTTACCAGGCTGACATGGAAAAGACATTTAGAAAGGATTACCCTGTTAATGAAGACTGTTTCCTGTTATCATAGCCTGAATATCAACAACAAATAGCACATCACAGGCTTCCCCCATCCCACTGGAGAGCATGACTTACTGGTGTTAACGGTCAAGAGCCATGCTGAAGCACTGGGTCTGAACTACGGCAGTGAGCACATTCTGGAGGGAGACCAAGCTTTGAGACACAGAAGATTGAAGAAGTCCCAGCAGCCTTTGTGATAAGACCAAGTGGAAACTTCCCCCCTGACCTCTTCCCTGGCAATCAGGCGAATGGTGGCCAAAACACACAAGAAGCATTACAGCCCTTGAAGATCATCAGCAGAAGCTTCTTGTATTCTCATTCTGGAGGACTTCTTCTTGCCCAGGCTCTGTGTCTGGACAATGAGTTGAGTATGAGGGTGCTATTTGGAGAACAAAACATTTCAGTGTATGACATGCTTTAGTGTAAGATGTGCAGAACTGTATGCTGAGAAGCTATTTGCTACCACTGACATATCTTCATCATAAACATATTCATGAACTAGGGATAATTTTTATCTCTGATTAAAGCTGCAAGCAGGCACAAGTCTCCCAGTTGACAGCTCTGGGCAAGGAATGGATATGGCAGAATTGTCTAAAATACAAGTCAATTTCCTTGGATCCTGCAATTCTCATCAACATGGGCATTTTCTGACGATCTGATTTACTTACAGCAGTGCCCAGCCTTCTATGCCAAGGCAAAGAAAAACAGAGGACATATGCTGAAAAATTAGTAACATGGTCCCCTAATCAAGTGCTGGCTCCATCCTGTATCCTGTTATAAATTGTAATCTACACTGTGTCTACTGTACACATGTCATTATTCTTTCCTCTGGTATCTCAGGCAGCTCTGCCTGATTGCATTTAAATACTTTTAAGTCATTATTGGTTGTCCTCTTATTTATATGTTGCTTAGCCTGGTGGTTATCTCCTTTTCTTATTAGTATAGAGATCCAAGGCTACTTTTATTCTCTATATCCGAGGAGCCAACTAACTTCCAGCATCTCTCAGTGCCATTCCAATAAATAGAGGCTGCTCTAGCCATATTTCCTTCCACAGGGAAACCAGGATGTTCAGCCAGTTCTGAATTCACTCTTAGCACTACTTCGTGGTTGAGATATTCAGAGGATGGTCTCAGCTGAAGCACTGACCACTTGACTGATTACTGTGTAGGCTGCTTACCTTGTCGCTTTTCTATTACCCTCAAAGTATCTGTGTATCCCTTCCACACCCAGCCCAAAGAGACATCATTTCTGAGCAATATTAGGATGAGACTATCTTGTTGGAGGGGAAAATCTGAGGGGCTTTTTTATTTTTAGCTTTGCTGACAGTATACACTCTTCTTTTTATCCCTTCGTGCAGCCTCCCTACTTCTTCCTTACTAAATCCACAAAATACCCTTAAAATTATTCATCTTCCATTTAAAACTGCTGGGGGCTAGAGGGGCCCCTGTGCGGTCTGGAGCTAGGAATTAAAACACCATTGCAGCTTTCATGGGAACAGCTGTCTTAAAAGAGAGTAAGTGAGGCACAGGCACACCCTGGGCAGATCCCCTCCATAAATAACATGGCTCTAACTCTCTTAAATATCTTCAGTAAGTCCTACTAGCGGGGAACCATTATATTCATTCAAAACTGTACATTTGGGTGGCAGACTGATGGAATAGCAGCGGTTATGGCAGTGTCTGCCTTTATGCTGTGCTCTGTCCTACTTTTGCTAAACCTTCATCCTTCAGCGTGGGGGAAGGCAAGACTGTGCAGGTGGTCACATTCTCCAGGACAGGGAGAGTTATGTGACTGGAATTTGGCCGAGTCCCACCATTGCTTTACACCATCGCAGCTGGTAGCACTACATCATCCCTGAGAGCCAGGCAGGTGCCTCGGTGCTGGAAGAGAGGGAGGGCAGGGATCAAGCGTGAGTCAAGGTTAGGAACACAAGCAGCAACACAAGAGGAGTGTGCATCATGGGGAGCTGGCTCCATGTTGAGCCCAGAAGCAGCTCAGAGAGGATGCTGTCAATATAGGATTACTCAGCTATGGTCGTGAAACTGGAATTTCCTTGAGAAATGGGTAGAAAATGAGCCATCCTTCAGCCAGCAAAACAGTATTCTGGTTAAACAGCTAAAGGGGAGCTTGCGGAATTGGGAGGCAAAGAGGTTCGGGATGGGTGGCTGCGCCAAACATGCAATGAAGGATAGAGTGTGAAATCTTGCTGGCCAATGGCAAGAAAACCCTCCATTTGTGAATCTAATAGGCATGTGACGCGCACACAGTGGTAGAATTTGAGCCTTTCCATCTGGCACTTCTGATTAATTAAACCAAGGAAACCTCTGACAATACCCATCAACCAGAGCTGAGAGTATGAGAGAAAGTAAGACAACTCCAACTTTGTCTGCTTAACACTAACAGGTGGTAATGACCATCGTATGATTTAGTGCTGAAGGGAATAGGAATCTGAAAGATCAAGTATCGTTCCAAAACACAGACAGACTCTGGGACCTGTACATTCAGGCTTAGTCTTTCTGAAGATGAAAATGAAGTGGAGAAGTGGAGGAATGGGCTCCAGACCAGCATTTCTTGTTTTCAAGTCCTGTTCATTATAAATAGCTAAAAAAGAAATGATTAGCTCAGCTGATATGCCAACCTTCTTTGGAAAGCAGAAAAATTCAAGTCTGCTTTTGTTCAGATCTTAAACCAGCATTCAAAACCCACTTCTTTCTACCAACGACACTTTGCATGCTTTACATGCTAAGTTGCAATGACACCTGTACCCATACCCTATACAAATGTTGATTGGCAGGATGAAGACTGGCAGAAGTAAGATCTACAAGTGATTTATGAATGCAATTCAGTGGCTCTTGTCAATATGCTTTATAAACAGCCTGGTTTGTTGAATTGCTGTACGCATCATTTCTGCAGAGATACATGCAGGTCTCAGGTGCTCTGCACTCAGCAAGGACTCTGCAAAGCACCAAGTGAAGAAGGGCAGAGTAAATGAAGCAGAAGCTCTGGAGAAGAGAAAAATCATTTCCCCACAGTTGCAGGACTCAAGTTCAGCAATGGAGGAAGCTCATGGCTTGGCAAGACTGGATTTTGCCACAGGAAAGTGTTTTGAGACTCCATTACCACTGCCTCAATATCCTTAGCAGTTAACATACCCTGTTCTTCTCAAGCAGCGAACTACCTCGAAAATAGTTTATCCATCTTACAGTCAATATTAAGCAGTAATATTAACCAGCCCAGGCTCTCCTATCAGACTCAGTGTAAATGTGATCTGAATTCGTGCTGATGAAGATCGGGTGGGGAGGCTGCAGAGGGTGGAGAAGAATTCTTTTGCTTTTTCTATTGTGTCAGAATGAACCTGCTGAAAAGAGGACGGTGCAGCTTTAATAATAAAGAAAAAAAAAGGGGAAAAATGAAAGAAGGAAAGAAAGAAAAAAAGAAAGAAAGGTGCCTCAGTTGTCTCGGCAGCTGATCAACAAAGGAGCAGTCGTGAGCTGTAACCTCTTGGAGCTGCAGTCTGGAACATGACACATGTCAGGCTATGATAAATGGTGCGGAGTGTGTGCAATTTCAAGCGCAATGCCCTTGAGATGCTCAGGACCCCGATCGCAAATGTTATTGTTAAATTAAACCTTAAAGGAAGGATTGGAAAGGGGAGGGGTGGGTTTGTGCGTGCATGTGCGTATGCGCGTGCGTGTGTGTGTATTTATTTATATATAGAGAGATATATGAAATACACAGAAGAGAAGGGAAAAATGGCAAGGTGAAGAGAGAATAACTTTGTATTTCTTTTAATTGAATTGTGCATCTTCTAGGTCTGGCTGAGCTGTGGGAGAACTTCAGGCAGGATTTTCTATCCTACGGGCATTTTATTACTTTTGCTCCATCACAATTTGATAGCTAGAGATCAGCTAAAGTAGGCAGGTGTGAGATTGGAAAATATATAAATAAATAAGTGTATGCCACAGATGTGCAGTTTCCCTAGCTCAAGTGTTCTGCATCCAGGTACCTCTGAATCCAAATGAGTGAAGTTTCAGAGAGTATGAAGTGCTGATTTTTGGGAGCTGCTGGTCTCTGAGGGCTTGTTTGTTTTTTAGGTTGTATGATGGTGTGTGTTTGTTATGTCTGAGGCAAATACTCATGCTTAAAAGCTGCTCTGAGAAAGATGCAGTGTTCACAGCCATAACACGCTGTGGCGAGCACAGGGACTTTGCAAGCCTTCCTGGCAGATTTCATCCCCAGCCTGCAAGAATGGCCCCGACATGCAGCACACTCATGTCAGCATCCTACTTTTTTCTGTAGTGGGAGAAAAGCCAGTAAGGACGTTTTAGACAAACAATTGCAATAGCACGGGTGGTCAAGTGGTATAGGATAGAGAGGGAAACAGAATGAGTGAGTTAAAAAATAACCAGTTCCATATGCTGGATAACTTTTTGCCAAGAGAGGTGGCAAGGAAGGCTCCATAAGTCTTACCCTCTGACTTCTGCATCAGATGGGTGAAGTGGAGAGCAGGACCAGGTCTGAGCTCCCACCTCTGCAGTTTCTAGGTCCCTCCTTGCTCCCTCCAAAGAGATGAGAACCAATATGTCTGTACCCTGAGGTTGTCTCCGGTCACCTCAGACCTGGACTCCATCTGTTCCTCTCTCCCCTTCCTTCTGTTGCCTATTTTATGTCTTCTGTCTTTCACATACGCAAAATCTCCAGTTTTAACTCTCTCAGATTCCTCGGAAGTCCTTTATCTTCTTCCTTTCCATACTCCCTCCCCCACCACATCCATGCTAAGTGCAATTAGTGTAGGCAGTGCAGGAAACACAGTGGAGATTGGAACTGTGTAAATGAGGGGGAGGACACAGAGGGGGCGAGGTATGGGGTGGGGGGAGCTGGAAAATGTTCAAGGGGAAATGCTTGCATGACTCGCATAATTGAAGGGAAGAAGGAAGCAAATGAGCAATGTAAACTCTCCACTGGAAAAGGAGATGGCAAAAACCTTTAAATCGTAATGAAAAGAAAATTCAAACAAGCAGTAAAAGGTAACAAAGGACTAGCAATGACTCATTAAGATACATTGTTTGTTCTAATTTATACCACATACAAGATAAACCCAGTAGTCAGGAATAACCAGAATCAGAGATTTTCACGACCTGTTTGAAAGACTTAGGACAAGGAAAACAGGTAGCAGAGATCTGGCTCCACCAGCGGTAATCCATCTGCTTGTTGCTCCTGGGTGCCTCCACAGTAACTCATTGTCCATTAGAGCCTTTAGAGTGACATGACAGCATTATAACCAAGGCTTAGATTTGGGAAATATAATGAATACAAAAAGCACATTAGACACCAATGTTCTAAGATTATTATTTTTAGAAGGCATCTTACGAACATCCTACAGCTTGTTTTGTACTTTTTGGCTACCGTTGCCTAGCGTCCAGGAAAAGTCAAGTCCTTTTTCGGTTCTTTGGAACATTTTCCCCATGTTTCTTGTTATTAAAGAAAATAAACATTAGACAAAAGCGGACTTTATTGTATCTATAAATAATTCAATGCAGATGGATTCATGGAAAATGCCAGCAGGCAGATTTTCAGAGAGAAAGGGAGGGAAGAGTGCTCTAAGGTTAGATGATGAGGAAAACAGAAAGGGTGAAGTGGTGAGAAACTGCAAGATGCATTGAGAAGAACAGACACAAACAAGAAGGTAACTAATGAGGGGTAACTGCTTGGCAAGACAACCCAGTCCCTTTGAAAAGTTCATATTCTTCAGTCATGAACATGGATGCTTCCTGACACCAAGGAAAAGAAGACATTTGCTACGTCTCTTGAGCGGGTACCAGAGAGTTGGATTTAATTGTATCGCATGCAGATATGTTACCTTTCCTCTTACCCCTTTGGGAGCAATTGGCAGCTGTCAATAATGTTAGCTTTCCCCTTTGGGGACAATTGGCAGTTGCTAATAATGTTAAGATGATTATTTAACAACGTATCCCTCTATCTAATAATTGTTTTATGTGAATTTGAAGAAAAGAAAGTTCTCTAATGGTCACATTCCATAAGTATGGGAGTAAGACTAAGTGTTTTTAAGGCCCAAACAATTCCCCTTTTGATATTCTTGTCCCCTACCTCCTGTCCTGCCACTTACAACTCCCACTATTGTTCCCAGAGTTCCTCAACCCATTTATTTTTTCTCCACTGCTTATCTACCTGAAGCAGCATTAATACATGGCCACTGCAAGTCACAAGGAACATAAACACAGTCAGGAACTCTAAGAATGTAGAGAAGTAAACTAATGTCAGAAAAAAATTAACATGGAGAAAAGCTTGTCCCATAGCTAGGAGGAGATGGTGAAGGAATGAGTGGTGGGAGGAAGAAGAACATTTATAGAAGGAATGGAGCAGTTTTGCTTGATTGTAAACAACCATTTCAAAGCCACTACTTCTGCTGATGTTGCACAAGAAAAGTGCCAGGCTTCCTTGAGGCATCTCTTCTGCTGGACAAAGTGGAATAAAAGCCAGTTAGGAACTTAGGTGGAATCAATAAAGCCAGTATAAAGCAAAACCCCATGGTATACAGGATAACTCCATGCACCATAAAAGACATGAGGCCTGTTTGTGATGTATTTTAGCACCTTCTGTGCATAACCAAAAGGCAATGGATACTGAAGTTGAAGGCAGAGGAGCTGTAAAACAGGTCTGTGAAGACAGCTGAATATGTCTTTCCTTCTCAAGACTGCTTTTGGGAAAGGTGCTGCAGTATTGAGCTATCTGCTGCAAACACAAGGCATCAGGAGAGGGAGACAGAAGGGTTTCCAGGGAAGAGAAACACTCACCTGGAGGTGGGAAGAAATGTTTACTTTGGACCAATAAACATCTGAGAAACAAAAGTAGAAGCACAGGGAGAAATCATCTTCTTGCCATTCTGCTGCTTTGCCACACACTGAGAGAACAGCGCATTGCTCTCCAGCTGAACAATGCCTCATTCCCACCACGTGCAGTGGGAAAAGAATGCAAGCTTTACTTTGGTTTATTATCAACTCTGTGCAGTATAGAGATAACTGCACAGGCTGGCTGGTCCCTGTAAAGCAAAGACGAATTTTGATCAAAATTGGATTACGGGGCATTTTGTTTCTACTTACGAATTGTTCTGAACTGATTTCCCATTGACTCAATATGCAAAAAAAATAACAAAATAAAAACTGTCAAGAGTGAATAATGCTGCTGAAAAGAAAAATAAAGCCCCAAAAATTGCCAAAAAATAATTGGACTGAAACAGCTCCAAGACAGATTAGCTTTAAATCTTCTTAAGAATGATGAAGGCTCTTGCAACCAAAGGCAAGTTATTTCGTTAGGCTGATTCTGCATATTTAATTCTCAGCCGGCCAACTTAATGCCATATTTTTTTTGTTATCGGGGCAGTTTTTTTCTTGATGTATAACAATGACATTGCGTTTGGTTTAAAAGTAGCAGTCCACAATCAAGGCAATCACAGACTATTAAGTGCTCAGTCAAGTCCCAGTCAAACTGTGTTCAGATAGGTTAAAGGCAGATGGTCAGAGCTGCCAATCCCAAAATACAACCCAGCCCATCCTGCGGCCAAAGAAATAGTACTCTTTTGACTTAAGCAGAGTATGTGATGGAAAATATTTCTGTCCAAAACAAAATTGGCCTGTAATCTGGGCAAGCTACTCAGAGCAAACAGTGGCAAATTTAGCCATTTCTCCTGTTTGCAAATCATCCATCTACGGACTTTGTTTTTTTAATGCCTTTGCATGTATTTGTCTGACAAATACTATATATAGAAATATTGTAGCAGCCTGCTGACATTGATTATATCCTGTGTTATCTACGACAGATTGTTGTAAATGACTGGTCCTCTAGGTTATGATGCAATTTAGCCATAGAGCAAATATGCTAAAATACCAGTGTAAAATGTACTAAATCAGATCCTTATGAATTTTAAAGGCTAGAGTTTGAAGCTCTTCCTCAATCCGCTGCACCAAATCAGTGCGGCTGCCCCCAAATTAAAGTGCAGTGCCCCATAAGCAAGAAGATCAGAATTATGAGCTTTCAGAATCCTACTTGCACTTGCAAATTGTAGCTGATTCAGCTGTAACTCGAAAGCAGCTTTTAAGACTACAGGATTAACATATCTGAAAGTTTACTCACCAACCTTCTAGCCTTTAAAATCATCCAGTGTGCCAGGCTGTGGGTCCTGAGCTGAGCAAAGTGTCTGTCCTGTGCCTATTGAGATGCAACAAAAATATTCCCTTTGTTTTAAAATGCTTGATTTCTAGCAACACATGTTTATAATGTGTGTGCTTGTGAGGGGATCAACTGAAAATAAGGTTATACTAACCTAAAGAGGGAAATCTACATTTTTGCCCAATACTGTAGAAATTCTGTATAATAGGGTCAGATATGGTGGCAAATTCCATTTAAAGGCTGCAGGGCTCAGCCTGATGGCACAGAAACCTTTGACCATGTTTGCTACCCTGAGCCTAATTTGTTCAAAAATTACCACTGAGAGACTTCTGGTTTCATCTCTCCATGAAGGAGACAATGTACATCTGGCTTATGGATCAATAGAAAGCCTTATCTCCCATTCACCTGAGTGCCTCATTACACCCACTGCAGCTCACTTCCCTTTCCTTTGGTGCCAAAAGGGCAAAGCCAAGGCTGCACACATCTCCCAGGACCAGACCAGTGAAGAAAGAAAGCTACCCTGTAACGCATAATGGATCTCCATGCAGATGACTGGAGTATATCCTCACATTCATCATGCCCTGCATGGATGTTCAGGCAGGAGAACAGTTGTTCTCTACTTACAAAAATCTATTTATTACCTGCGAGAGAATCTGATCCACGAGTATGTGTCAGTGAAAGGAGAGTATTGCATGGGTCATGTTGCCCCCTTGTTTGATGTTTGCTTGTATTTCTCCCCAGGAAGAAAACTTTTCTTGCTGATGTGCCAGCCTCTTGGAAAAAAAGACAAAAATTCCCCTTCTGCCGACATTCCGACATTCCCTTCCAAGTCTGGGAACCTCTATTGTCTTTTCTCTAGTAATAAATGATAATAATTAAAGGCAAATACACAATAATTAGTCACACTAGGTTTATCCATCTGGCATACCTGTATCTCATCACTGTGTCTTTGAAACAGATGACAAGCACCATATTGCACAACATCCTGCTAATGGGTCTGAGCAGGGAAAAAGAAGGTAAAAGGGTTACCATAAAAAAAAAAAAGGGGGGAAAAAGTTTAAAAAAGGAAGAGAAAGTAAAAGAAAAACAGGTCAGCAACAGGGGCTGACAACATTATACAGCATTTAAAAAATAGTGGTGGCTGTCTGTCAAGTTATAAACCACTTACCAGCAGATGTGCTTTCAAGTGGGGGTTAGGAAAACAGAGAGATGTACAGCTCTGTGCTTAAACTACCTCCTGCTTCAAATACCTGTATACCTGATGTACCTAGTGTTGAAATAAGGATCATTTTTGGGATGATTTAAGCTGGGTATGCAGATGTGTGGGGAAAATGAGCTATTTTAAGAGCTGTGTCTGGCTTCCTGAAAAGTTGGGGTTTCAGTGTGAAGGTAACACATGGACAAAGTAATCAGATATTTTGGTTTCTCTTTCCTAGGTTGATTGATGCACACCAGGAGTCTCTCCTTCCCTATCTTGGCTGCCCAACAGAAGGCAGAGTAAAATTAATACAGCTAAAATTTTTCAACAAATATTTACTCCTTTAAATAATGATCATACAAAGCTGGCATTTGATTTCTGGGAGCTTGTGAGAAGCAGAGATTTACTTGTATAAATAATCAGAGACAGCCAATTTCAGTCACTTGTATTCCGGTTTCGATTAAACCTCCACAAGTGCTTCAACTCGCTTTCAAACAGACGGCAGAAACTTGCATGCACTGAGAGCTGATTGTCTGGTTGTAATGATTTTCTGGTTGCGATGCAGTCATGCCCAAGACAACAGCCGTGGAGCTGGGGCCAGCTATGTTACCTAGCTGCGTAAAAACAAAGAGAGCAAACAAAGGGAGTGCCTGACCAAAAGCCTCTACAGCCTCCATATAAGATGAACATCAAGCGATTTTGTTCTTCCCTACGTCTAACCTGTCTGAGCTTTGCATAGCTGAAAGCTGTCAGTCAGCAGTCTCTAAGCAAAAAAAAAGAAAGGTATAACAACAACAACAATTGTAATAACAGCAACAAAAATCATGTAAATATCTATAATATATCAAAAGATAAAAAACTAGACCATTGGTAATTTTTACCAGTAGCCATGCAGGCTTCAAGGCAAAATCATCCTTCAGAAACATCAAGCTGCTCATCAGACTGCTCTGGTATCTGTGAATATTTGTCTCTGGCTGGGGTTTAAGGAATATCTTAACTCTATCCTTACAATGAAGACACCTGTTCTGTAGATGTTATTGAGCTCAAATTCATCACAAGTCACAAGGCGGCCGATGGGATACCAGCAGCTGTCCCTGTTAGACATCCCAGCCTCGGGAAGAGAATAATGATGAACTTGGCCAAGTTTGTAGAAATTTTAATGGCAAATTTTAATATAGAAATATTAATGGTTAATTTTCATGCAGTACTTCTTGTTCATTAGGAACTCTGACCAGACAGGGAGATAAAGAAAATAATGGGAAATGCATTTTGAGCTCAGTTTTACAGCCGATGATCGCCTAGCTCCTCTTACTGGACTCTTTACCCAATCATGTTGACATAGGGAGTGCATCATTAACTTTGTTGGAAGAACAGGTATTTTATTATACACCTGGAGCTTATCTATCCTACACAAGTTTGCATCCCAGAAGCAACAGCACTTCAGCCTAGCTAAGCCCACTGGTGTATATCGCACAATAGGCTGGGATGCTCTTGCATTAGTCTGCAAATGAATTGTCTCCCTCAGTCTGGTAAGCACTGTGAGACTCTGGGATAGAGAGCTTATGCAAACACAGAGCAAAAGCCTGGGGTTGGTTATTAATTCTTCCTAGGTAAATTAACTGGGAGCAGCTTTTCAAAATACTTCCTGTACATATTTTCTATACAAAGAGACCTTCTCTTGTTTGTTTCTCTCTTCCTCCGGACAGTCCCTAGTGATGATTTTCACAGCTCTTATGGAAGCAGCTCATTGTTCTGCAGAGACTTAATTAAAGTGTACTTCCATGTGAAATTAGGCTATTGTATTTATTTAATCTTTATGGTAATTGCTGTACAAGGGCTGTGGCTGTCTGCATCCTACTCCACACACCCACATCTCTCCCCACCCCACAGTCACCACTCCCTGAAGGAAATGGCTAGTCATTCTGTCCTGGTTGAACTCCTCATCTATTCAAGTGATGCATTTGAACTTTAACCCATGGACAGCAATATTTGCTCACCATGCCAGAGTCTTTCATGGATGAAAGGTATGCTGGAACAGCTCTGGAAAGAGAAATATGTGTTGCTTGTGGTTTTCTTCTCTCAAGCTTTAGGTGATGCTGTATTGGGATCTTGCAGAGCTCAGGCGGCAATTCACACTTTCTGCGCCAGTCCATACACCTCTCCTAGGCTGGTTTTTGTCCTGAGACTGAGCACTCTATTGCCATGAGGATCTTAAAATTAAAAGTTTATGAGCTCCAGCCCAATCACCTGCAATGTTAAAGATATCATTTCAATGAAAACACAATTGCCAGGTATCATTTATGTCCAAATATTGTGCAAGCAAAGCATAAAATAAAGATCTGACACTCGATTATTCTTTTGGGGAAGAAGAAATGGCTTCAATTTGTTTTTCAGAGCATTTCCACAGTGAGATGACTCTGTTTTTCAAAGCGATCTTAGTAAATTGAAAACAACATCAGGTTTCATTGACTCCACTGTGACTGGAAATGGCTGAGTAGAGTTGCAGCGAGGAATAAAAATCAAATCAATGTAATTAAAGCCTCCAAATGGTCTGATGCCAATGTGATTGGCATTTATTATTTCGTCCTCAAAGAATGAGCTCCCCAAAAGTGTTTGTCCTGAGCTGCACCAGCAGACAGGCAATCTGCCCCTCTCTGAGACCATATCTAAAGTTCAAGTCTGACTCAAGAGAGCCCAGTCGCACCACAGGAATAGGAAAGTTGAGATTTCTGGCCCATTGCTGTAAGAATGGAATTGCATTTTCTGTCATACTCCAACATCCTGTATAAATTAATGGTGCTGCAACCCTCTCACATACAGATGCTTCATATTTAACTTTTTTTTTTGATTGGCTGATTAAAATACAAGAGTCCAGCAGTTCATAAATCAGTTGTCTGAAGCACAGATTATAATCCAAGGCCTTTCCAGAAATTATCTTGTCTGTTTTCTGCCAGCTCTGTACTTTATGCTGTCGATAACCTAGACTTTATTTTCATATGAACTGATTATTCTCTTTCATACTGTCCCACAGGACTCTGTGCTGGCCATTGTGCTCGTGAAACTCTGAATTGGCTTCCTCTTCTAAATCAGCATGAGGAGTGAATTATTATTGCAACATCATATCACTATCACTCAGATTTACTTTGATTTATCTGCTGGCTCATCCCAGTAGTCCAGTTCTCCTTTCTTACTGGGTGGATGTGTTGATGCAGCTATTGTTTCAAATCTGGTGGTAGACAGATCATAGCGGTGCTCTTTCTTTGCAGTTTGCCTCTCTGGATGATGGGCTGTGTAGCTCCATACTGACATAAGGGACACATCCACCACTTTGGAAGAAGATATGAGAAACCTCTCACTTGGCAAAAATGGAATAACTCATCCCCACTGTAAAAGTTTTAACCTAATCCTTTGGGCACAGAGAGCAGTTTCAACTCAAGATTTTATAGCCATTCAAAACTTTTTTAAGGTTACCTATTCCTCTTCTCTGCATAACTATCTGATGACTATAGATCCCACTAAAGTCTGACTCTGGCAGAATCTTCCAGCAAAGTTAACTTTTCTGCCATTCTAATACCTGATTTAGCAACTCTTGTTCCGTTTCATTTTTTGTTGCAACCATAACAAGGTTAAAAAGGATGCTGCAAAACTTCCGAAAAGGCATAATGTTCAAAGGGCAACATCTGGAGGCTCTAGTTGGGGTTTGAGGACAACCTATCCTAGGTGCTACATTTGCATGCTGAAGGAGACATACTGAAGTTCGAGAAAGCTTCCCATCTTAGGAAAATACCAGATTTAGCAAGTACCTAGAATAACCAGAGATGTTAAAAAAAAAATAAAAGGAGTAATCTGCTCCTTTGCTTGTTTTTCCCTGGACTAGGCTCCGTTTCTAGGTAGAAGAGAATTTGGGGGATTTTTTGTTCAACTTCAACTTGACTCGGTTTTGCTCCATAGCTGTAACCTCAGCTAGCTGCAATCTGTTCTTACACATTCCTTCTTGTGCAGGTCTGGGAAACTAGGGCATGAGCTCAGCATCTCAAATAAGCTTCCATTTTCACCTGCACCCCCTCCTGTGTGTATCTCCTTAGACCCTTTCCCCATTTTTAATTTATCCATCAGTACAATGCTTCCTGTCCTCAGAGATAGGATCTTTTACTGAGCTTATTTTTGGAGTCCAAAGGCGCTGTCAGAAAGGGCAGAGATGACAGTTCCCTTTGATGCAAACCTGGTAACATGGCTGCACTTGCTGGCATATTGCACCTAGAGTAGTGTAGGGGATGCATCTAAGGGGATATTTGTTATTCCATGACTAGCTTTTAATGATCCGCTTTTTTATAGAGGTTTATATACAGCCTACCTGCACCCAGGCAGTGCTAGACAAGGGCTGATCTCAAACATGACTATGGCAGCGTTTTAAACTGGCTGGTTTCACCTTTCAGACCCTGAAAAATGCATGGGGCCACACCTTACAGGGCCTAAAAAAAAGAAACAAGGGAAAACAAAACAAAAAAGCCCAGCGACTACAAGAACGGGCAGAAACTTCAGCTCCATTATCACTTCCCTTCATCTGCTCAAAAACCCTCGCTGCAGGGGTTGTCATGGTGATGCAGGTTTGACCTCTCACTTTTTACTCTTCCAGGAGCTAAAAAGGTAAAAATGAGCCATTCTGTCTAGAATGAAAATCAACCTCCCTCAGTCAAAGGAGGCCGAATCGCTTTTTCCTTTTGTCAAACCTGAATGTCTCCATAGGCGATATGGAAATAAATACATAACCAGCACCAGGCATTGAGGAGCATCCGTGGGTTCAGCAGGATGCAGCAGTAGTCGTGGCAGAGTGGTCCATACCCAAGTTTACTAGAAGTCACAAGGCGCCACATCCCACATTTCCCCTTGGATGTCTCTGCCTGCCTGTGCAGCCAGCTCCTTGCTCAGCTGGTTTAACATGGGGTTTGTGTTTGTGGCAGCTCTAGGGCAGAAAAATCAAACTATTGATTGAACTGTGTAGCAGCCTCATAAGGCATTATTAGCAGCCTGCTATAAGCAGGACCAGAAAGGGTAAAATCTCCTATTTTTATTAATATTCCCGAGAGTTGGGCTTTAGCAAATTTGCTGTTTGGCCAGGTTGGGAGCAAAGCAAAATCGTCATCTCCTTGAAGCTGGTAACACACAGGGAGGTGCTTATGTTTGTACGAGAGGGTGGCCTAATTTATTGGGATAGAGCCCTTGTCTGGACTATGAGCCAAAGTAATCTCATTCTGTCGATTACTTTGAATCTAAGTCCTCTGCTTTGATAGCCAAATCCTTCCCTGCTTGCTCGTTCCCCCGCTCCAGTCTCTCCTCCTACCACTTTCACACAGTGCCAGGGTAGCTTGACATGTGAAGCCAGCATGACTTCAAATCAAATATTCAGGTTGACGACAAGCTGCCCTTGAATGAAACATCTGAAGAACCTCTGATGCAAATTCCCCAATGCTTCGTACGGCTCCATCAAACCTTTTCCTGCAAGAGAGTCTCCCCCAGTTCTAGCTTAAGAGAGAGCTACTGAACTTATCTGACAGAATCAAAAAAACCACTGTATATAGGCCTATATATAAATACACATGCACACTCATATGTTTTTTGTATGCGTATGTGTATTTATATATGTCTTGTATATATAAAGTGCCAGCCTTAAAATCATACTAAACTGCAACTGAAGTCTGAAGTCATCTAAAGTTCAAATGTTTCCCATGATTTTGGTATTAAAGTTCCTGAGAAGCAGTGTTTCTGGACCCATGTACCACTGCAGAAGGTCCTCACAGCACCAGACAACAGGAATTCAGCTATCTCCAAACACTGTTGCCCTCGGACAAGGGATCATCTCTCTGGAGACCTTTCATTAACACATCCTTGCTTCTACTTTTCTCTCCTTATAGATGAGTCTTTAGTGAACCAGACTGAATGGATGAGGGCTGGTGGTCCTTTCTCCCATCCCATGGGCACTCAACAACCCCCAGACACACCCTGGTGCCTGGGCCATCTCCCTCAGAGGTGAGCTTTTTCAGCAGGATGAAGGCACTGCTGCCTTCCATGTGCTTCAGAAGCATGACTGTACTGAACACTGAATTGCTTTGGGCCCAAGACTATCTCCCAGTCCCAGCTGTGGGACCACAATGACCTTCCAGACCTTCGC
Organism: Psittacus erithacus; assembly: GCA_009867235.2. NCBI lineage: Eukaryota > Metazoa > Chordata > Aves > Psittaciformes > Psittacidae > Psittacus > Psittacus erithacus. Next base: position 41,021 of record WYDI02057557.1, read on the forward strand.
TTTTGCTCCTTTTTTGCTCCTTTGCAAATCAGCGATGCCCACTGAGGCATTAAATGCCCCTACTTGTCCACCATCCCAATTAGCAACTTCAGCTTTTCTGAGAGATGAAGAATATGGGCAAACCCCTGCCATGACCTACCTTTCTCCTTCTCCAGCCTCCCTGGTGCCTGCAGACCTTCCTCTCCTCATCGCACACTGCAGCAGCCTGGGATGTCCTTGTCACAGGTCTCATGCTGCACCCTCTTGCCCATTTCTGGAAATAACTGCAGCTTTTCCCTTCGATGCCAAAACCTCCTCCAACACCAGCAGTGACCATCACTGCAAAAGTCACCATGACCTCTACATTCATTCAACAGAGTCACATCGTGAAGGGACACAGTAGATTGCCTCTTGATCTCTGCTAGTAGGCCACTGATGCCCTGAGTTATGAAGACAGATGATATTAGTGCCAATACTTTGAGAGTATCTTGTGGAAGGGCATTCCACAGGTTAATTATACCTGTAAAGCTTTTCCCTTTGCAACATTAGAGCCCAGTGAATCTGGTTTGCCTCTTTAAAAGGTGGTTGTCATATTACACGCAAGCCATTTTTCTGGCACAGACAGGCAGGCATTTTCTGAGATTAAGTTTTACAGAGGGGGGAAAAAATAATCTCAGACATACCCCTTTGTCTTAATTTCAGCTATACCGGAAGCAAATCTAGCTCTATTTAGACTTACTTTGGGGATCAGGAGTGAGAGGGATTGAAGTATATAGTGCCCTAATCCCATTGTTTTCATATTATAATGCTCTGGAAATAAGATAGCAAAGGGATGTTAGGTAGGTGCTAACTTCTGTATATTTATGATCCCGTGTTCAGCCCTGAAATGCAAATTAAAAAGAACGTCCCCATCACCACCACTTTCTCTCTGTTATCCTGCATTTTCCACAACCTGAAAGATGTAAGTCATTAGAAAAAATGACTGCCAGTGGAATGCTATAGCTGCAATGCAAACTATGAAGACTAAATCCATAAAAAAAAATAATAATACATCCCCCAGAGAAAAGTTCAGCTTTTCACATTTAAATGTACCAGTTATCAGCTATTCCTGTTCACAGGGCATTAAAATACATGCTGTTTCCTACACCCTGATGCAGCTCTAACCGGACTCAAGCTTGGAGCTAAAATAGAACTTCTTTTACAAAGAGATGCAATGTAAAACTGTCGTCTAAATGTTTCTCCTCCTTACTTGGTCTCTGTAGGGCTTTCTCCAGAGAATCCTGCTTCTTCTTTATAGCGTCATCATTTATGTCTTTGTTTATTAGTGGAATGAACTTGTCAGTAATTATCTTCCTGCCAGCCAACCCTTGTCCCAGCTCCCTACATGCTCATCTCTCCAGCTTGGGTCGGACACAATGGGGAGTGCTCCTGCCAAAGTAATTTCAACATCAGCCATTCAGCATGCTGCAAGGCAAGGAGGTCACTCCTGGAGCCTTGCCGGTGGCCTCTGGGGCCAAGGGGTCACTATCAGGCCCAAGGAACAGCGACCAGGGCTGCGGTGGTCGTGTCCAGTAGCTCTGCTCTCCAGAACTGGATGATGAAGATAGAAGGGAACTTGGCAAGTGGGTTGCTGTGTTGGCAGGGTGCCCTGCACACACACACATGGACCCGACCCAGCGATGGGACTGGAGGAGGCGTCTGATGTGATTCCCAAGATGGATGGATGTCCTGCGGGTTTGCTGGGCTGGGCTTTAAGGCTCTGGAAACAGCTTTAACACCAAAAACCCTGAGACATGAGAGTCTCTTCTGATTCCACTACTCTAATCCACCACTTTAACCCATATACTGCTTGGACACATCCTCCAGATGCTCCATCCTTCAAAAAGGGCAAAGTTTATTTCCTCCTGACATTTTGCTTTTAACTCTCAGCTTCTGTTTGCAAGGCTGCAAGGAGACTCAATTCTGATTTTGAGTCCTGCCAGAGATTTCCTTCTGAGATTTTTGGGTAAACCACTTAGGATCTGGCCAGCTGGGGGAATCAGTGGCTAATAAACTCTTGCCTAAAGTTGCAGAGGATTAGCCACACAGCACAGAGCCCTGTGAATCTGCTCCTATCCTCCGAGGGGATTCGCTGTGAGAACAACTCGCTTTGGGTTAAGAAGTTGCTGCATGTCAGCTGATCCATGGAAACTGTCTGTCCATGGCAAATGTGAGATAATTTAAAGGAGTTTAATCCTTTTCCTTTGCCAGTCCACATGATGAGTTCGTGCAGGGCGCTTAGTACACAGTAAATGCACACCGTAATTTACTGTGTACTAATTTCCCCAAGCTTTTAATTTCACAGTGTCTCAGTTTCCTCATCTGTAAAAGAGAGATAATAAATACTTCCCTTTCTGGCAGGAGTGCTCGAGATCCTTCAGCAGTAAACATAAAAGCAACCGTTTTAAAATTGTTGCTTACAGAAACTTAATTTTTGGTGTAAGCAGTGATTTGTGTCTGATCTTACAATACAGCAGCATGGAAGCAAATCAAATTTGAGAAGTAAATAACCCTACTAATGTGTAGAATAACTAGGAGCCTGACCACAATAATATTTATATGCAACTGCAATTGCAAACATCATTAAAGCTTTCTGTTTTGATTCACCTGTGATTCCTTTTAAAGAGAATGAAACCGAGATGATGTATTTGAAATAAAGATGCACTAAACTGCTTTCTTTAACAAGAAGCAACATGTGTCAGGAAGGCCTAAACCCTGTATTTCTTGGGAAGCCCTAAACTTCTTTTTTTGACCGAGTGATACATGATCAGACCCAGAAAACAGTGTGGTTTTTATTTCAGATTTTTCTAGACTCTAATAGCCCAAGGGTATGTGCTATAAACTGAAGGAGTTGGAGGAGACCCGTTTTTAAGAGGAACATGGTTAGGTTTCTGTTTCTCATTGGAATGTTTGTTTTAAACTTTTCTTCTAAGGGAATGTTTCCAAACTAGTCACAGTTTCAATGATGGTTATATTTACATCGTAATCCCAGTTCTTGAGAATTGTCTTATTTTTCTGGTACAGATGAGACATCAAGAGAGGAAAATTTGCCTTTCAAAATTATTCTCCATACCGGAATTATGAGTATAGTACTCAAACCTAAAGACTGTTGAGGGCAGGAAGCAAAAGAGAAATCAGGAACTTTTTTCATTAGCATCCATATACTGGATATTCCGATTAACACATGAAAAGGAAACACTTGAAACTTGTGTATATGGATATAAGATTCTTTTTTTCCCCCCTTAGCTGCTGAAGCAAACTTGTAGATCTGCTCCTGCTCCACTTACAAAGCAGTTGTTTAAATTGAAAAGCTTTCCAGTTCTTCCTTTTTTTTTGATTCTTCAGGTATTTCTAAGTGATGTTTCACATAGGCAAAGTACAGCTAATTCCAATCATCGGTTGCCTCCTGCAGAGTGTTACACCGCGGTGCAAGTCGGCTTTGCTCTGTATCGTGATGCTTAACTGCCCTCCACTGGATACTAGAGGCAAAGGCAGGATTTCTTTTCCACTATAAAAAATCACGGCAAAAGAAAAGAAAGTAGGAACTTGGGGTGTATATTTTGTTTATTAACTGTTCTCTTGCATCTCCCCAACAGAGGCTCCCCGGGGCTAGGGGACTGGAGTTAATAGTTCTGAGAAAATACAGTTGCCAAGAAAATAAGTAAATTTCACTGCGTCTTCTTGGCCAAGTGACCATAATAACGACTATCCTCTAGCCACAGTCTTTAAATCCAGTAATTCTTAATAGCTACATGAAAAGAAAGGAAGAGAGAAAGAAGAGAAGGAAAACTATGTTTTGGGATAAGTATCATGATTTAATACAGTCAGGATCCTTGGAGTACAGGCTTTTACACTAGAAAGCACAAAGGAATCTCCTTTAATGTGCTTATACAAAGGCTCATTTCTCAAAAGCTCAGTGATTTAAGAAAAAAGGTTTTAGTAAGTCTCAAAGTGTTGAGTGCAATAGCCCTAGCAGCAGCAGAAAACAGGCTGGCTCCAGCCAAAGATCTTGTCCATCTGCCCGACATTTTGATGCCTCAGCTGACTTGAATTAGGAGTGAATAACTTGGAAGATTTTTCCATCCATCCAGCCCCAAGTTAAGAGCGTTCTCTGAAGCAGTGACTTATATTGCTTAAGCCCATGCAGGGAGCTCCTGGTTATGCTCTTGATGGCTTTATTAGAAACGCAGAGGTGGATATCTGCGATATAAAAACCATCCAGGGGAAGAGCTGCAGCACGTGACCTCTGTTCGCAAGCAACTGAAATCTTCGGGTGCAAAAACAAAGCAGCTGAGAGCGCTTCACCGCTCCTCATACCTGACGTCACCGTGCCCTTTCCCTCCACAAAGACGCATGCCTCCCATGCAACACATGTTGGAGTGAACTTTTGCTCCTCAGAAAACGGGATGACACACTTTCCCATGCAGGCGGGTGAGGATGTTTCCCTCCGATTCCTGCAGCTCGGAGCTGAAGGCTGCCGTGTTCGATAAGGTTTAAGATCTCCAGCGCCTTGAGATTTAGCTTTTTGCTTCTGGTGAGGCCCTTGACAGCTGAAATGCACGGCTCTCTGATTGTCGTTCTCCATCACACTCAGGGAAAGCAGGGCTGGGAAGCTGGGTAGAAATACCTTTCATTGCCCTCCCATCTGCAGGAGCCTGACTTCTGCTTTCCTAGTTTTCTGCAAACGCTGCAGTCCTTGCATAGACAGAACCCTACCAACTTGGAGGTTTAATTTGCCTGGATTAAGACTGCAGGATTTGACCTCTGGAAGCTTGTGCTAAATCCTTGCAGTTCCCATTCTGAGCTTAAGCTTTGGCCTAGAATAACAATGACTGTGAGGGAAGCAATAGGTTATGAGCTGGGTGAAATGATACCTGCTTCTTGCCAGAAAGGCTAACTGTATTCAAGCAACTTCTGTCCTCGTTTTCCTTTAAATAAATATATAAAGATATTCAAACTTCCCATCTGAGCTGCAGTAATGAAAATCATGTGCACATTAATTTGTACGGGGGTCAGTGAGTCTCCCCAGCTCAACGGTTTTCAAACAGAGTGCGTAGTAAGCCCATAAAACATTTATTTTTCATAATTTATGGAGCATTACATATTGTGAGTCCACAGTGCCAGCTGACGTAATATGCGATAAATTTGAAATAACAAAACATTTCTCATGTATTTTCCTCCTGATGTGACAATGTGGGACGTAAATCCAGAAGAAAGTTGCCTTAGAAGACAAAAGCAAGGCAAAAGAAAAGAATGCTCTTAAATCAATAAATGCTTCGATTCCACCAATCATTTAGTGAGACATTCTCCCTCTCATGGCTGGAGCTTTCATCTTTTTGAAGCCTCTTGTTACCTTTTGCTTCAAAGCTGGAATGGGAGGCTGCTAAGGGTGGGTCACTCATGCCCTGTCATGAGCCAAGGGGCTGACACTGCCTCTGAAAGCCCTGCCTGCTGCCTGTCCCTTCTAAGCCAGCCAAGATCTGCATGGAGCAGGCTGGTCAGCGTCCTGCACTGAGCAAAACCTACCAAGTAGTGACAGGCAGTGAGGCAAACAAGTCAATACTGTGTAGAAGTAATTTTCCTCCTTAAAAATTATCATTCCTACATTCTTAGGAAGAGTAGCAGCGACAGTCTTTGCACTTTTAAAGATAACTTTCTCTGCTAATTGAGTAGACATGCAAATAGGCAATTGCAGGAGTACAATACAGAACACACAACGTTGCAGAAAACACTGAAAACTGACCTACATGGCTATGAAAACCAGCTGATAAATTCTCATGTTACAGAAGATACTTTATGGGTGGAAGGTTGAGATTTTCAGCATCCGCAAAATTGCCAAGTGACTTCTACCAAGAAGCAAGGACCCAGTGCTCAGCGCTATTTGGTTTCATTTGGTCTTCGTTTTGTTCAATTCAGTGCACCAAAGCAATGTCTTCTTCAAGAAAATGCCACATTCGAAGGAAGGGAGAAAATGTGGAATTTATTTGAATGCATGATGCAGAACAGTGTAAAGCAGTTCAGGGCTTTTGTCTAGTGTCAGTACTCTGGTTGCCCTGTCATTTATAAACACAGAACTATTTATTGATAGTGCAAAGAGTGCTTTGCAATGAAAGAATGAACTTTCTTTTTAATTTCATCTTTTGAAATGTGTGGGGCTTGATTAAACTTGACACCAGAAGCCCGAATAGGAGGAGAAAAAAATAAATAATCCATATGAAAAATTCCCATCAGGAACGATGTGAAGTTCAGTGCACTGGAAATCAGTTTTCTCAGGGAAGACGCAGCACATCTAACGCAGCTATGCGTGCAGGGACATCGACTGGCAGAACAGCCGGAGCTGGCTCTTCCCTTTGCTGAATGTAAGTCTGGCTTTGCACAAAAAAACACCCATCGGCTTCAAGGACAGCAAAAGGTTTGGGCTGATCTAGTAAGAAGAATACATATGGAAAAGGGAGAAAAAAACACTGGCTTGACCCACGGGAGCATCAAGCTTCTACATAGCACATCCCAGGGTATGGTGTCCTTAGCTGAGCAACCCTGGCTGCAAAACCATTTCAGGTGTGCAAGGACTTTTGCCTCTGGAGGCACTTTTGAGGCATGCTGAGCACATTATGAATCTCCTCCTTTCCAACACTATTCCTGAATCCCTCTCCTCCTGATTTGGCCCTGTGCATGGAGGAAGCAAGCTTCAGGTACAGACCCAGCTCCACCACAAAGTTCTCCAGCATCAGCCTTGGGTACAGCCATGAGATTAAGCTGTTCTTTCTTCCCTCTCCCCCAGCAGTAGATACTTCAGGCAACCAGACAAAACACTGCCAGAAGTAAAAGGCTTCTTGCCTCCTCTCTGCCCTTTAATAAAACCACAGGAGACAAGACTTATTTAATCCCTACTGCAAAGATACATACACCAAACTGATTAGGTAGAGCAGGAACCAGCCTGACCCTACCATTCGAAACACTGTCTATCCTTCTCAAGACAGATGAGGATCACAAGCCAGGCAGTCTTACTGTGAAAAGCTACTCAGAAGTGTTTTTCTCATCTCAAATCAAGAGAAATTTCTCAACTCCTTGTAGGAGTCCTGGTTCTATAACTCATAAATGGAAATCAGCGAGTGTCTTTCCCCCACCCATGTCGTCTTCTCCACATACTGTTTTCTGCCCTCAGGGTATCTGTTCTATACTTCCAAAAAATCCATCTGGTTATTTTACTGTAACACACTTACCAGAACTGTAAGATCATAGAAAAAAACATTTAAAAAGGACCTCCGGAGGTTTCTAGGCCAACCTCCTGCTTCTTGAAGTTGCATTAACATCAACACCAGATCAGACTGGGGATGGTTTTGTGTAGATGATCCTTGAAGGCTACCAAGGAGAGAAATCCCACCACTTCCCTGAATGACACGTCCTAATGTTGCACTGCAATCCAGGTGAAGAAGTTTAGTTCCAGTTTTAAACATAAGACATGAAAGTAGTCTTGAAGGGAAACAGCCATCCTTAGTAGCTAAACATGGTAGAGAGAAGGAGAATGGTTTGGCAGGCCTTTTATGTGTTGCTATACTATTATTTAATGACACGTCGGACATTAAGTCTCAGCCAGGCCATACATTGTTTCACAGACTAATATTCAGTGCACTTTAATATATAGATCTCCAAAGGCTTCCTTTGTGAGCAGTGCTTTGGCTATTGAATTTCTACTTGAAGACATATAAACAAATTATTATATTTTGAAAGTCAACTCAGATGTTATATGACATAAATGAAGCAAACCCCCTCCTAACCTGTCCATTTTGTCAACTAGAGATGCTATTTAAGTCAAAAACAACAGGCAGAGCTGGGGTAAAATGGATCAAACCTGCTGCTGAAGAAGCTATCTGCCCTTAGCCATGACTAACCAGGGTTTGGATAGTCAAGTTGCTGGGAGAACAGAAATGGGACTAAGCAGCCAAATGCCAGTATATACCTGTATTTCAAAACCATCCGCTGGATTTCAGCTTCAGTTCAAACCATCTTTTCCTCCAGCACTCCTCCACAGAAAGGCCACAATGGGGCTAAATCCAAACTTCTAGCAAACCGCCGTCAAGCAGTGTGGGAGTAAAAAGGTTTAGAGGGGATAACACGGCAGGAGAGTTGGGAAGCAAGGGAATGTAGTGATGTTTTGATGGACGAATTGGCAATGGCATATAGTGCTAAGATGGGACTCCTATAAATACCATGGATATGTGTTATCTTTAAGTCCCATTTCAGTATCATCCACCCCAAATACACTCACCTTCCCTTCGATTACACATGGGTTTTGCAGGTTCTTCCCAAAGGCAACTGTTGAAATCCAGGCAAGTGAGTCTTTAGAAGTAAAGCACCTCCAAAATCTTTCACTCAGCTGACATTATGAAGATCAGAAAAGGCTACATAGGAATGTATTCCTTACAGCTCTATACCTCATTTAAAACATTTCACCTGCTTTTATTTTTTCCTTTCTTTTTTCCCAGTCATTACACAACATCTGAAAGATAAAAGAGGGAAATCATTTTGTTACTTTAAATACTTATCTCAAGCTCTCATTTTGACTACATCAAATACATGCACTGTGCTAAAAAATGCACAAGGGAAAAAATCCCAAGGATATAGCTAAGAGATTGTGAGAGGAAAAAAGCAGAAAACAACAGCAGCAGATCATAGAAGAAGAAGTGTCTAAAAAATGAGAAATGACAAAAAAAAAAAAAAAAAGAAGCACAGATCTATAGCACGGTAGAAGAAAAAATAAATATACCACATAATTTATTGCAGGGAGAGTTCTGAAGAAAATGTCTTGTGAAATAAGAGGAAATCATAAGGACAAGAGATCTCATTCATATCCAATCTGTCTTGTGTAAAGAACTAGGCAATAATGTTCAAGTAAGTGAGTCACTGCAAGATCTCCCAGTTCGGCTGAAGATTGCTCAATAGAAATAATAACAAGCCATGGAAAAAAGACTGTGTAAGTACAGGTGGGAAAGGGATACAAACTCAGAGCAATAAGTACATACAAAATACTGAGATTGCTGTAGAGATTAAAGGCATGATATGTGTCCTTCTCTATCTTAGAGACTACTTTTCCTTCCATGCCTCTTTGTGAGGGTCGAAGGGCTGCTGGAGTGCCCAGGATGACAGCCACTCTCTGGCCATGCTTGAGACAGCACAGATGTACATGAGTTGAATAGAGAGGGACCTATTTATGGATCTGGAATCAGGGCCTTCTCAGTGAAGAACCTTAAGCTCCATAATCTGTTCCTCACAGTGAGCCCAGAAAGTCCAAGTCCCAAGAAACATCAGGTGCCCTTCAATGCCACCACCAACCTACTGGCAGAGGAACAGAGGATCTGATGACAAGTGGGTAGTTCAGGACTCTTTCCAGTCCAGGATTACAGGGCTAAAGCAGGAATATCCTTATGACTGCTGGTTTTAGCTGCCACAAATTTTTGCATAGCCAGGCTAAAATGCAGTAGGAAGACTGTTCTGTCTGTTCTTGCTTCCTTTTCTTCCTAGTCGCTGGAGGTGAGGCAGCAAGGAGACAGTGACAGACGTAATGCAAAAACTAGCCATGGGGAGAGGGCAGGGCGGACGCAGGGGATGGGTCAGGATTGAGAAGGATGAGGCATCAGCCTGCAGCTGTCATTTGCAATGAAACCATCCTCTCCCTTGGCAAAGCAAATAGATTGCTGAAGAATGTGTCCCAGCTCTGGCTGCTGGGTGGTCCAGAAGCTCCCAGTTGGAGACTGAGTTGTAAACTTGAAGATTAAGAATTTCTGATAAGCCAAACTGTTTTGAGAGAAAAAGGCTATCGACTCACATTTGGAGACATGTCCTCTTGTCTACACAGCTCTACATATTTCAATCTAAATTTGGAGTTTCGGCTACTGTGATTTTTTCAGAGTATGGGGTGTGGGTGGGTATTTTTGTACAGGATAATGTATATCTAAAACGATACAGATTGTCGCTAGAGCCAGAAAGATGTTTACAATGTCAGAATTGTGAGGAGAACAAAATATGCATTTTAAATTCCGAGAGATAGAGAACACCACCAACACCACCACCACCCGAGTGACCTGACCAAGGTTAGAGCATGAGTCAGTTCACAGAGGCAGGCAGGGAACTCGCTCCTGTGCTCAAGGTCACAACGCCTGTGCTTTAGATTCCACTAGCTGCAAAAACCTCACCAAAAAGGACCCTGGGGAGGGTGAAAAGAAGCAACAAGTGTTCCCTATTCATGAACAACATTTACTGAAGCAGCTCAAACTGCGACCATGGAAAATTTTACCATGGTCTATGGGTGCAAACAGTATAACGGATGATGAAAAACAGCAAAGAAAATGCTGCCTGTAGGTGTGCCTGTATCTGCTTTAATTGCTGAGGGGGACTGCCACAGCCAGCTGAAGGAGTCAGTCTGGGGCTGTGCCTTCTTGGCACAGGCTCTGGCCACAGTGAATATAGCAGGGAAATGTGGTGGTGGCAATTAAATGGACACACCAACATTTCTACAGCACTTGCTAGCAAAGGAATGCATTTACAGCTATGCAACTGCACACACAAACCTATTGAAACACTGCATTTTTAAATGCAATTAGTAGATTATTTTAAAAGTAGATTATTTTAAATTTCATACCTAAGGTCTCCCATCCCATTCTTCAGCCATTACAAACATTTCCCTGGCAGGGTATGTATTGCTGTGCCCTGTACACAAACTTTAGCTGGTCTTACTCTTTTAAATCGCAAATACTAGGGCACATACCTTCAGTTGTTGCAACATCTCAGCTGAAGTCAATGGAACTATGAAAGCCTACACAATAATTAAGGAATTACCTCAAGACATTAAACTTATCAGCCTGACTCCTGATATCATGGAATTAAATGAGAGAAAGAGAATAAGCATTTATGAGATCTTGTTATCAAAGAGGTGTTTCTGACTTCTACTCGTACCAACAATTCCAACACCACCTTACACAAGTGACGTGAACCAAAAAATAGAGCAGAAAAAGGAAAAGAAATAGCATTCATTTTTAACATCCTGATTTTTTTCAGACTGACTTCATGCTTTTAGAGAGCTCTGTGATGACAATACAAACAGTAGCTCATTTCTCAATCAAATTCCACCCACATCAGTGTGTCACACTTGTGCCTGACAAGCAGGAAAGGGGTGGTGATGGGGTGTTATATACCCAGAGGCATGTAGACACACAAAAATACAGGTACTGCAAGCCCCTTCACAAGCTTTCTTGTCTCTGCTCTTGCCCTAGATATAGGGTTGGACCAGCAGAAAATCAGGTTACCAAGTTCTTGGTACAAATACCACAATATTTTAAAACTTCAGAGGCAAACATTTATACACTTGTATACTTAACTATGCTTCCTGATACGTGTCTGAAATAAATCCAGTAACTGGTTATTTCTTTCTTGACAGTAGGTAAACCGAGGCTGACTGACATGGCCTGCACTCAGTGTGACTTCTGGAACTGAGCTCCAAGTCCCTCTCCCCTTGCACAACCAATGCGCTGCTCTTTTCCAGGGCATAATTACCACATCAGTAATGATGAGAAGATTTTATTTGACTGAGGGACTGCTTGAAGTGCTCAGCTTGCAGGTTACATCTCACCTGCAGGAACTTAGTAGCTATATGGACATTTGATTTCACGATTCATTTAAAGCGATACGAAACACTGCTTTGAAGCCCCCCCTTTCCTCCTTCACATCTGATGAGTGCACAGGGAGTGGAATTATACTCAGCATGTCACACTCCAGTGGACAGAGATGGTTTGTAAAAGCTGATAAGCCTTGTTAGGGTTTGCAACTTTGTATGAACTTCAGTGATAAATAACTGCGTTCGTGAAATGCCAAATACTGCTGGAATGTTGGCGTGAGCACGACAGAGATTACAGCTAATGTGGGAGCGCGTAGGTACACTGTGCAGTAAATTACAGTCATGATAGGCATCCACTTTTTGTGAAAAATGTAGGGGTTTGAGCCAGGGGTATTTCCTATAGCACAGTACACAGGGATCTAATCGAGCTAACAACTTGGATTTAAATTAATGAAGTGAGAATGATGTAATGAGTATCCTGCATGACTACAGTGGGAAGCGGTAGTCAGTATTTGTTCAGGGCTTTCACTCAGCTTTACCTGCTCTGGTTGGGATGTTATGGACACCCCCAGCCAATGGCTAATGACTAGAGAGACTCCTTTTCCCTTGATTTTAACGAAGAGATGACAACCCCAGCCACTAGCAAACTTTCAAACTGTCTTCCTTCCCTTTTTTTCTAATTGATCAAAAGGAATTTCAGAATGATGTCCTGCACATAGATGAAAGCAAAGTTTGATGTTCTGAAGTGCTAAACTTCTCTGCTTTGACCCACAGGATTAAGATGAAGGAGAATTTTGTCTTTAGTAATTAACATGACAAATAACTGTGAATGGGAACTTGCTGTTCTGAATGACAGCGTTGTCTTCTACTTCAGGGTGGAAAACCCGGGGCCAGGATCCTGGGGATCTATTTCTTGCTTCAGTCTGACTTTTAACAGGTTTGAAAATCTCTGTCTCTCACCTGATGGAGACAAGAAGGAAGGCTGGTCTCCTGCAAGAGCACAGCACCTTTGAATGTATGCTTGCTATATCCTGTAAGATATTGGGGGGGGGGGGAGAGGATAGAGTTGATTGCCCAGAAAAGGAATAATCACCGATGGCTAGATTAAAGGTATTTCATGAACACTGCCTTTCATGCTGACAGTTCTTCTATAATCATTCCCAGCATACTACTTTACCTCTGTCAGTATTCATCTGTTGCCAATTGCCTTGTAGTTACTTTGTGAGCGTGTTAGTTGGGGACTCTTCTTTTGTTCTTTGTTTTTACAGCCCTCAAACACAAGGGATCCTATAACTGCGATCCTGAATGCTTTGAGGCACCTAATAAATAATTGCTAGCATTCCAATACCGAAGTATGCTTTGCAGTACTGGGAAGTCTGCATAGCAAGAAGATAACTGGCATTAGCTAATTGCTAGAGTGGCTTTCACATAATGGAGCATGGAGGTTTTGGTTTGTTTCCTTCTGGGCTGGGTTTTGGTGGTGTTTTGTATTTTTTTTGTTATAGAATGGAAATGCATTGCATTTAATCACCAGCTTCATAGTATATGGCTCCAGCAGCGAGTCCTGAAACTTACCAAGCCACAGAAATAGGCTGAGTTGGGTTAGTTGCAATAACAGTGTATAGGGGGACTTGTACTGCTGCCTATGCCACATCCATTCTATGCAAGGCATTTCTATCTTCAGACATATCATTTTGGCTCTTCTCACCAGATCTGTATTATCTACAGGAGATACTCCTCAGCAATGCCTGACTCATTCATCTTCCCTTTCTGCTGGCTCGTGCCTGATGGAAAGCAAACAGCTCCTGAAATCCTGCCCCAGGCTGCTGGTAGCAGCAGCATCCGTATAGCTGTGTAGGATGAGAGCAGAATCTTCCTCACCCTCTCCCAATTAAAACTTCATCACCAGTTCCAAGATAACAATGCAACAGAGAAAACACTGGAAGCTGTTCTCGCTGGTAACCACCATGACCTTGGAGCTCAAAAATCCCGGTGCCCTATTCTTCTCCCTCTATTCCCCTATAGCCTTATGCACAGCACCCATCAAACAATCAGTCACAAACCCCATCTGTCAACACAGGGTCTGCAGTTCATGGAATCTGCCCGATCGTGGTGTTCTATTACTGAGACTCTCTGTAAACAGAGGTACTTTGAATGACTTGTCGTCTCTTACAAATTGCACAAGGAGAATGAAGGCTACGGGACTGAGTGACATAATTGTAAGACAAAAATTACAAAGGCTCTTCTTTCACTTACCCTGACAGTCTTAGAACTAAGCTAGACTTTCACACACAGTGCCAGGGCCAATCAAAGCTGCCTTGTAAAGGGTTCTTTTCTTGTTATTTGCTAGGCATCCTTGATGCTAAGCAAATTTACATCAGGGTTACTTTATGCATTGCAGTCCTGAATACTGTGATGTCCAAGTATTCTCCCTCTAATGTAAGTTACCAGTCTTGAAATTTAGTGTGAAACCTGACAAAATACAAACTCTTAACATTATGCTTTGTTTTTATTTTGTGTTTGCATCTTCTCACTTGCATGTCTTCCACCCCTTTCTTCATCTTACCCTTGAGGCTCATGTGTCTGACGATCACGGAGAAAATCTCCACTCTCACCTTCAGCCTAGCCAGTCACATCCTCTTGAAGTAGCTCTTCTGTATCTCAGTCCCATCCCTGGGAAGCAAAGGTCACAGTTAGACTAAGTGTCCAGATGTCAGAACAAAGGGACCACATTTGTTTAATGGAGTATGGAGTCCAGAGAGAGATCTGGAATCTAGTGATACTTCCAGTGGGCCACATATTCCATGTATTCGTCATGTTATCTATCTAAACAACATACAGTCTAGCTAGATGCCACTGTGACAGGTGGTTGATAGCTATGTGTAATAATAAAAGAAAGCAGAACACGGTAATGTTAACAAGAAATTACATTGGCTTCAAAAGTGGTTTTTGTGCCCCTAGGTGTAATGCCATTACAACTTTTTTGCTTACATGAAAAAGATATGAGACTTTTGTAAAGCAGAAGTCAGCACCACCAAGGGCTTAATTATATAATGAAACGTTCTTGAAGCCCTCACATTAGCTCACTGATGCTTACTGGAAAAGGCATTACCTAGCAACAGTCACTAACAAATCACAGTAAAAAGAATAGAGATTATATGCTGCATCACTTTACAGAGTCAAAATTGGTAACAGGATGTGCTTGCCTTCCATTTCATGTGAAAAAATCCACTGTTTGCAGGTGTGAGGGTATAAGGGATGCACTTTTAATGAAGGGCCCACTGACCCTTCATTAAAAGGTAGTCTTTAGAAGAAGCCCAAAGACAGAGTGAGAAGCATTAATCTGGCCAGAGACAGCGGGCTGCTGTGCAGGCATAAGAAAAATAAACAACAAGGACCATATATTTCTTTTTCTTATTTTGGTATTTTTGGTTTTGACTCCTCAAAGAAATTGCTCTTCACTATGTCATGGGATGAGCCCATATTTTAAGAATATGGGGAATTCAAGCCAGAGTTCCCAGCACAAATGTTCTACAGGTTACTCAACAAGCCAGTGCTATCCTGAGCACCAAGCTTTGGGGGACATTGCCTCTGTGTTTTGTTTCCATCCTAGTTCTGGGCATTACAGTGGCAAAAACTCTTAGAAACTGCAGTAGAAAGGACCACATCGGTATATAAGACAGAGAGTTATTAGAAACAACTCCATATTGCAAATGCAGCTAGCAAAGAGAGAGCTGGGTTTTATTCCGAATTATGCTTTGTTAACAAGTTGTTAACTAAGTTCTCACTCCAGAATATTTAGAGCCAGCTAAATAATATGTGTCAAATCATTGATCTGACAAGTTTCACAACTTTTTTTTTTCCACTTTAAATTTCAAATATCTATTCAAAAAATAGCATGTTCAGTTTCTTCGCTCAGTTTTAATTACTGGTGACAGCAGGGGAGGGAGAAAGAACAAAGCTGAATGCACAGATCCCAGAGGGAGTTTGCCATCTCTGACCATTAGGGGATAAGACAAAAAACCAGCATCTTTTCACTTGGAAACTGAGCCCACTTAGCATGGAGGTCCTGGGAAGAGAGGAAACGTGGAGTCCTCCCAGTGAAGGAATCCTTTGCTATCACACCTGTAGCTGGCTGCTGAGGCAGTAAACCTGTGAATTATTAGACTGAGGCAGAAGTTCTGCAAAGGTGCAAAGTTTGTTGGGTTGGGCATAATATGGCTGTGACTGGGGACAAAGGGAAAAGTTTCAGCATGGAGCTCTGCTCTTTATACAGAAAACTGTTCAGGGACAGGTGACTTAAATGTACAGCATTGTGATTTTATGGAATGAGACTTTGGCTTTTGCTTGTGTGTATCTATACAGACGCATATGCACACATCTATCAAGATTTGTATTAAACAGTAATGAAAGTATTTCTGGCTTCCCTGTGCAATACTCAAGCAGGCGGTTGTAGCTCTGAGCTGTAGCTCAGAGCAAGAACATGTGAAGAGATTCCCTATCTTCCCATCTCCCCTCATCTCACATCAGCCCCAGACTCTGATGATGTTGTTAAAAGCCATGAGACTGTACTCAAGACGATGCTTTTGGAGTCCTCCTGTATCACAGAGGGTGAAGCAGGATTTCTATATGGAGCTGGGAAATAAAGGCATATTTTCTAAGTGAAATGCCTTCAGCTAGCTTGCTTAATAAGCTGAAAACCCCAAGGCAGGCATAGCCCTTTGAAAGGTCCAGTTATAATGAAGTTTAGGTAAGGCCATAACTTACTATTCGTAAAGACTTGTGCTGTGTGACAAGCTTCCTTCCCTCTCTCGGAGATCTCTGAGCAAACAGGGCTGCTGTGAATACGATGCTGCTCAATGCACGTTCAAGTAGCACAACTGGATTCCTACCAGCTCCCTAGTAATTATCAGGTATACACGAAAGAGCCAATCAAGCACCCAAAAGGACAGGCTGCCCTCTGCTCCCCCCGGGTGCAGCTGGCTCCTTATTTCAAGCACCATCTTAAATTACAAGGAAAAAGGATTTGCTGCAGAAGCAATGTTGTTTGCCATCAAAAAAGATTCCTCCTTCCTTCTGCCACCTCCCCCCATCTGCTTTTCATGTTTTATACAAAACTTGCTGCTCTGAACACTCCTGGATTTTCTCCCCTTCTAATAATAAAGATGCGAATCTGATGTCTCCCTCTGATGGCTTTCTAACCTTCAAAAGCATGTGTTTATCATGAGTTTCAGCTATCCAAAATAGTTTTGACCTGAGGTTACAATGCAGGCTCAGACCGCTTCGAAGCGGGTTAAGTGGATGATAAGCAAACATTTCATTACAGACCCCCAGTTGTTGTAAGGATGTGCAAATCCCTGAGAAAGATTTTCAGCATATCCTCCAGAGCAGCGTGGTGCTTTGGACCTGGGAGGTTCACTCAATCAGAGCCCTGCTGTCACTGTGCAACTATCTCCTCTGACTGTACCCTTTGCAAGGCCCTGGGCAAGCAGCAGGACTGGGGAGAGATTCCTCCCACCGGATGCACTGTGAGGGCTGAGATTTCTAAGTCTTAATTGAAAACACTCACCTTTTTGCTGCCCTGCCCCTTCTCTGGTTTCTGCCTGAGTGGAAGAGTGTGGAGAGGTGCTGATGGAGAGCTGGGTAGCCCCAGGGGAGATCAGCCCTCCTCCCAGCCCCAGCCTGCTGCATCATGAATGGCTTGGAGCCACATCCACCCCACAATCAGCAGTTTCAAACCTCTTGCCAGCTATACTCCAAAATTGTTTTGAGCAGCACCATGCCAAGTCCACTGATTTATTGCTGGGCCACTTGTGTCTAGAGTGTGAATGGCCCAATGTGGACTATCACATAGACTTGCCCCACTGAGGTCGGGGGCAAATAGGTACCATTGTGAAAGTAATGCTCATCTTGCACCTTCCTTACAATAAAAAGACAAAGAGATGACAATACTAATGGCTAAACAGCACCCCATGCCAGCTAGGCGCATATACAAAACATCAGGTACTTTGTCCTAACTCTGTGTTTCCTTTCTAATTTAATCCAAACAACAGCAGCACTTTATGGACCAGCACTCACATTAACCCTGAGCAGGATGCCCAGACCCAGCTGTCCAGCCAAGGACCATGCCCTATTTTCTTCATTTCTACTTCTTTTCTACACCCATACAGCATAAATGTTCCCAGGGTAAGGGTCTGAGCTAATAATGGTGGGGAAAGGTGAAGCCTGTGAATTTGCCGTGTAAGTCTGAGATGGGCACTCCCTATGACTCTGGTTCCAGCAGCGCAGGGGATGGATGAGTATAGACTGCAATGTGCTCAGTCCGTGTGCTCAATGGGACATCCAACAGCTGCATCCCTTCTCCAGTCAAGTCAGGAGGTAGGTGCTGGCCCAATGCAGCATCAAGTGTGGCTGCATATGGCCAGCTTGGTGTTCAGACTGGCACACAGACTGGGACTTTCCTTCTCTTGGTGAAGTTAAAGGTGCTGCCTCAAAATGTTAACATCCCCTCTAGAACACAGAGGGAAGTGTGAAGGTTTTCTTCCCTTCTCAAAGTCAGCTGGCAATTTAAGGTCCTTAGCTTTAGCCTCCAGGTTGGTTATTCAACCAGAAGAATATTGTACTTCTGTCAGTGAAGTTTCCCAAATCCCTAATTTCAGCCGAACTGTACCAAGGCAATCAGTACCTCTGCTCTCCAACTGCATGAATGGCATGCTGATACAGCTGTGCTATCTTGCTCAGTTTTATCTGTCCTTAGCAACTATCTGTCTCCGCAATTCTTCTTCAGCCAAATCCTTCCTGATGTAGGGCTATACACAGCAGTGTCAAGTACAGCTCTTTAATTCTACGGTATCACTGAGATTAGCATGGATTTACCTATATTTTAAGGAAAAGTGTGCAGGAACACATCTAATTATGCTTTACTAAGTATGAAATGTCCTTCTATTTAGCAGATGCTTGGGCCCTACTTTGACCTAACACTGAGTGTTTCGAGTAAACTGCCAGCAGCCCCGCCAAACTGTTGTGGGTAATTTGGAGTATGAAATGTGTTAAATTATTCAAAGAGCTGAATAAGCATAAACAGGCAGTACAACAGGAGAGATATGCATACCCAGCAATGCTGGTGTGACATTTAATACATCATATTAGCACTCCTGTTGGTACAAAGAGCTGGATGCCTAGCACAGCAGCCTGCAAATTCACAGGCAAAACACAATCTAACTGCATTTTGTCCCCCATATAGTCCTCCTCCAACTGTTTCTTTTGCAAAGCTAGATGCTGCTCGCCTATAACCAAACGTGAAAGTTAGGAAGCAAAATTTGATTCCTCCTTGAAATGCAAAGTGCACAAGGTCAGTCTCACCCACCTTTGCTTCAGGCTGGCATCAATCATCCTGCTGATAGCAACTGTCTGATTTAGAGCAGTGGTGTAAAACAAATCAGAATCAGGCTCAGAATTGTCTGATACTGGAAAGTGGACCCCTAGACAAACAGACTGTGCTTAGTAATAGAGACAACAGGCAGAGAACACATACAGGATCATAACACATGTCTAGTTCAGAAATACGTATAAAACCCCATGTCCTAGTAAAAGCTGACACTAATTCAAGACAAAACCCTGCATTTTCCCTACTGTGGAAACAGTCCATTATTTCTTATCCTTCAAAACAAAAAGTGTTTTCAGGTTATGGAGTATTTCTGAGTTCTCAAGGGATTACAGTTCAGGGGATGAATGAGATGCTTCTGTAGCCAGGGTTTTGTGGTGGTGAGCAGGAAGGGGGAGGTGATTCTACATTGAAAGCTTTTTCCCATTCTCAGTTAAAAAACCCCCAGCCTCTACTGTGGAGAAGTTTGGGCCTGGCAACCCCATCTTTATTGCTTGGTTTGTCAATGAAAATGAAAATAAAACTTAAAAAATCCATATAGCCAACTCATAACAAATAAATGGAATGATCTCTCCGGAGAGCGGATGGAAGCCCTAGCGATGGAGTTAAAGTAGCCTGGACAAAGCACTCATGGATGTGAAAATACTGTCAGCAGCATGCCTGGATCAGCAAGGGATGGACTAGCTGACCTAAAAGGCTTTTCCTTGTCTTTTTATTCCCCCTGCTTTTTTTCTTTTCCTTCCCTACAGTTTTCAGTAAGGGAGTGTGGCACAGTAGGATTACTTTGTGCCAAGGGGAAATCTGATTCTAAATGGCTCTGAAGCTCGTTTGCTACTCCCTTGTTTTAGAGTTACCATTTTCTTTCTATTGATTTGTCCTGTTTGGTTTAGTTTAAAAAGTGATTTTCTTCTAACTTTCTCTTAGAAGGCTAGAAGTGACATTGGTGCATTTTCTCCATTCCTTTGGAACAGATACATTGTAGGGCATCTCTTGGCTCTTCTTTTCTCTGCTTCTGAACTCCATGTAGAGATAACCTGGGATTGATGAGTCTAACTCCATGAAAAATGTTTACTAGTTTTGTTATCATGAGTGCTTAGCGATAGTATAAGGACCATAGCTCAGTTTTCAGATGGTGAATGGGAACTTGTAGTATAGGCACTTGGAAAAACTCCATTCGAATTTGCTATCTGAGCCAATTTTTATTCCTTTTGGAGAATGAACTAGAGAAAAAATATGAAATGTCAACTTGCCAAAAACATAACCTCTGCCTATAAACACAATGGAGATGGACAAACATTGTGCAGGGAAATGTCAATTCAAATTTAAATCCTAATACAAATTTGGGGTTTGCAAATATTTTCAGACGTACATTTTCCCAGGGAAATAGCCAACTTGTATCAATTATTTAGGAGTGTTTGTGGAAAGCCGGCTTAGAGTCATAACAAGAATATCAGTTCAAGAAATATGAATCTAAACATCAAGTCCATTTAGTCAGGGAACAAGAACAAGCCATGTGATGTCTCGATCCAAATTGAACCAGATAGGCAACATCCAGAACCTCCTACAGAAGTTACGTGATGACCATTTGAAATTATGAGTTGATACAAAGAATGTTTTGCCTCCTCATAAATGTCTTAAAAAGTGGGGAAAGTCTCTATTCTCCATTTCCCCTGTTGTTTACACCAGTCTTTCTGATTTAGGGAGGATCACTTCTCTGAGCCAGCTCCTCTCCCTCATAAGGCAGCTGGGAAGAGAGAAATGTAGGCTGTGTCTATATTTGTGTGTGTGTTTGGATTAGAAATGCGCCTTTATCTCCCAATCACCCCCACAGTCTGCACTATGGTGCATGTTACACATGGTCAGATAAAAATAACAAACCTTGCACCCAAACTGTTAAAGGAAAATCATTTTATGGGACCATAGTAGAGAAAGCCAAAAGCAAATCCACCCTCAGATATCCATAGCCTAGATATCAGGTCCACAGCATCAACTACTGCCCTCCTAGCTCTTAAAGTGCTTCACTACTTATTGATATACACGCAGTCACACTGCAGGCAAAAAGGTCTAGGGAAAGACTGGGAAAGGCAGTGAGACCATTGAGGACAAGTTAACATAGCTTGGGAGCCAATGTGAACTCAAAGGTTCATCTGCCTCCCAGCACCTCAGCGATAAAAATAAATCCTATTAACTTCCATCACAATCGAATTCTCATTCAATTCTGCACAGTAACCAACTCTTATTAGAGAGAGGGCACATCAAGAGCGTATGCTTGATCTCTACTCCAAATTTTACATGGCACCAGTCAACATGCTCAGGTACTGAGAGACTCAACAGGCCTGATAGTTTCTGGAAATCAGTTCAAAAAGGTTGGAGAAGGCTCTTATGAATCTAGCTGGCTGCACAAAGAAGCAGAAGCCCTTTTCTTTGCTGACTCTATATGCAACAAAAATATTATAGACAATGCAGCGGATTTAATAAAAAATAAGTAAGTACAGATTAATTCTTCTAAACATTTTAAACTACCAGCTACACCAGATCAATTAATAAAAGCTAAATACGACAAACTGGCAAAACATCTTTGACAGAGAAAAGTAACTTTAATGATCGCTGCTATGGTTTAAAGCAGAATTGGGAGGGTCAGGAGAGGTTGCTTTGAAGTTCCTTCATCCTCCAAAGAATGTGACTACTGCTATATTTCTATGATTCTATGTTTTTTTTAATGATGCTCATTCTCAGAAGGCTAACTGTTTTGTAAGTCACCTGCAACTGGTTTGAAATGTTAAATATTACAATGCAGAAGCCTTACTATATCTGATCTCACTGAAGCTCCATCTTAGTTCTACAGCTCTGCAGGACTTTGCTTTGCTTTCGATTGGGTTTTCTCATCTCTTTTGGGGGGTTTGGGGTGTGTGTGAGCCTTTAAATAAGTTCATAGGTCTCCCTGCAAAGCATCCCCCCAGTGCAAAAAGTCTCCATATATTATTTTGTTTTTCTCATAGGTATCAAACAATTTCTGGCATTTTTGGCCATGCCATATAAAATAAGAGCAAAGAGAAGTCCCACAGCTAAAAAAATCATTAACTTTCTCTTTTCTTCCTGCTTTACTTAGGAATAGGATTTTGCACAGTTAGTTTCTCTGCAGTAACCAAGCTGCACTTACTGTTTTCTTTAATTTGCCAATAGTTGATCTCAGTGATGTCTATATACACACTTCATCTTGACTAGGAGAGCACAATAGCAGCCAAAGCTGGACAAAAATTTTTGAAAGCTTTATAATAGCTTTTATTGAGCAAGTTTCAAAGAGGGCTCATTTTGCACTTTTCCTGTATTTAACAAAGACAATTTCAACTTTGAATTGTCCTCAAGCACTTTCAGTTTTGTTTTCTTCTTCTCACTCTCCTTTCTCCTTCCTCATCAGTGAAAGGATACAATAGCAGTAGGAAGCCAAAATAATCATTGCGCCCTTTCAGTGGAATGTAATGGTATTGAAGACTGCATACAATATTAGGCAATAGTGTGAATAAAACTCTCCTTTTTACATAATAATCTAGATTTTATGGGTCATTTCTGGGGAAACTGTACACATGTCTGAGCAAGTTTTCCACAGGTACATACAGAGTTGTTACCATTTGGCAGAATTTTCTCATTTTAGTCCTAGAACTGTCATTGTCAAACCATTCCTGTGTTTCTTATTGACTGAGAGGTAGTACGAATCCATACTGAAAGCTCTCCAGGGGCTTTAAAAGGGTTTTGAGTCTGTAACAGCACATCTATCTAATCTGCAATAGTCTGCTCACTAAAGAACACTAACTGATAGAGATAAGCACAGGTTTCCAGTTTCTTACCTAAAGGGCAGTGGTTAGGCAGTTCATAGGCAAGATGACCTCAGGTTGTTGCCAATTTTATCTTCTTATTCTGGATGCATAAATGTCTGAAGTTGTACATGTCATATTAGCAGCCACTTGAAATGCTGGACATGCTATCCATTCGCCTCCTTCACAGGAACGGGGTGAAAGCAATGGGAATGTATTCCAGCAAGTGCTATGGGGAATGAAGAGTACAAAGTGAGCAACACACAATAACTTCATTAATAGATTTTAGTGCACAAAACCAGTTTGCTCTCAAGAGTCAAGACTAGAAAATCATAAGTATCATGCAGTAAAACACAGAGTCCAGGTCAACTGAAGGATTTCCTGATAGTCTTAAAGATATTTCATATAGTGTATTTAGATTATTTGAGTTTGATATGTCTGATATGTAGGGTCTCCAGATTCTCCACTGTTCCTTTGTCCATCAGTCCCATCTACCACAGTTAGCGTGGCTGCCTCAGGTTCCTTGGACATCAAATAGAAAGTTACTTGATGTGGATATGGAAAAATAAACACAGGTTAAAGTGGGACCCCTGAATCCAGCAGCTGGAGGACTCTGCATTGCTGCCAAGCTGGGGGCACAGTTATATTTTACTTAGTAAGAATGCGGCCTGATGGCACTTCAGCTGCATCACACCACAAATGGGTGAACATGAGGTAACACAGTCTTATATCTGAGTAGAAGAAAAGAGTATATCCAGCCATCAGGTACAGATTTTGTGGTTTTGATTCCAGACACTTTGATCAAGCCCCACACCATTAGTAAATGAAAGTTCATCTACAACAAAACATGCCCTGAAAACAGCTTCGTACACCAAACCTCTGCTTTGCTAATCAAAATAAACAAATAAAGCACTTGTGGTTAGTCTGGAAAAGCAAACAGCAGGCAGGTGAATATGGCATGTGCTTGACATTTTTCCCATTCCTTCTTTGTCACATGATGGAGACTCTCTGTACTAGTAAAGGAAGGTATTATAAATTAAATACCCAAATTTTCCACCATGCCAGCAATTGTTTTAAGCCTGCTTCTTTTATCTCTCTTACAAATCTTGAAAGGAATAGGATTCATCAGTATACAAATGGCCTTTATTTCTGGCTGTTAAAAACCTGATGATGAGCAACATTTCCAAGGAAGAAAAAGCAGACAATTTCCGAAGCATGTGCAGAGTTAATGTCTGCAGTAATTGCGACTAAGTACGGTAGAGCAGAGATGCACTGCCAGCTGGAGCCAGGGATTAAAAAGGAAACATCTGTGCTGAGATTATAGGAACAGAGGAAGCTGTAGGAAGGAAGGAAGCAAGAATGCCCATGTAGGTCCACCTACCTCATTTGAACTTCTCCTTTTCCCCACGGTTTTGTTTTCCTCTAACTAAATTCTATGTATTTACCATATTGAGTGCAAAGAAAACTTGTCTGATTTCTAGGCTGATTGACCTTTCCCTTAGACTAACCTCATGACCACACACATCTTAGCAAAATTAATTCTAAGCAGTGGGATTTGAGCACATGGTTAAAACTGAGCAGGCTTTTAAGTGATTTGCTGAGCAAGGATACCTTTGAGCAAAACGACTTGAAACCAACCTTTGGGCCTCAACCAACAAAGTACTTACAGTGAGTCTAACTTTAGGCACACAAGAAATTCCCTTATTCTCAATGGGACTATATGCAAACTTAAATTTACACATGTTTAATTATTCAGTTAGACTGGGAGCTAAACAAGCAGGGAGGTTGCAGTCCAATAGCACAGTATTGCCCATTATATTAGAACCCGAATGCACCATTATAGATATTGAATACAGAATGTATTCTTTAGTCTGCTTTCAATAAAGTGTTCTGAATCTAATGACAATTGTATTTTTTCCAAGTATCAGACTCTTAAAATGTGTCCTCCCTGTAAGAATCTGTTTCCCTTTATTCCTACTGAAATAATGAAAGCAAGCTACAGGAGATGCATTCTAGCAAAACAATAAATACTCTGGTGGCTAAGGAACATATTAAAGAATATGAGACACACTTAAAACAACTTTAAAAACATAGCTAGCAAAAATTTATACACACACACACACACACATTTTGCTAGTCAGCTTAAATTCTAATGAAACATCATGTGCTGCTTTTATCCCTCGCAGTCTCCCAATACTGAAGATTTACAAGTTTTGTGTTAGATTTGCAGAAATTGCCTGCTCTAGAGGACAGGTCAAAAAGAGATTAGAGAACTCTTTGCATCTGCAATATTTTTTATTACTCTCTTTTTTTTTCTACTCCAATAGCCTTTGAACTCCTGTTCCTCAGGAGCTCTGCTGAGGTGAAAATGCAGGGATGAAGGAATTGAAGGTGGGGAGACGGAGAGAGGAGAGGAGAGAGAAAAGCTGGAAGGGAATTACTCCTTTCAAAAATAAATCAATCAATAGAAAAGGCACAGAAGTATTACTTTAAAAAAAAATAATTCCCAAAGCCAGCACACACACTCCATTTCTACTAATTGGATTGTGATGTGTGTGCTTTTAATATGTGCAGCCAGCCCCTATGCCCTGCCTTGTGCACATGTCATGTCCTTTCAACATCAGCAGCCACTGGCCTGATTCTCAGTCCTTGATAACACGTTCCCAAGTAGTATCGTGTAACGAGGGGGGACAGAGTGGGAAAGGTGGGGGAGAGCAGCCAACGCCAGCACAAGCCATTGGTGGCTTTGTTGAAATGCTACAGACAATTCCCTTCTAATCTCCAACCCTTTCAGTTTATTTCAATTCTTTGCTCCTTGTTGATATATCAAAGTGAGGCTATATCGGCCATAAAACAAAAAGATGGATTCAAAGAAGGGGGTTTCCTTAATCCTCTCTTCTCCTTTCTCTCTTATCCTGCTTTCAACACATTTTCAGTATCATTAGTTTGAGTGTATGCAGCTTTCTTTTCTTGTTGAGAAAGGAAAAAGCTGTCAGACACCACAAAAACTTTAATGGGTACAAAAAAGGACAATTCTGAAGAGCTACAATAGCATTGATCAAATCTTGAAAGAAGATAGTGGCTAAGGAAGACCACAATCACTGAAGAGAGGACACCTGCAAATTCCACACTCTCTCAGGCCAAGTTCCCGTTTGCTGCCAGACTTTTGGACTATTTTATCTATTTATTTTAAGTAAATCTTAAAAATAACATTCAAGGATCCCCTTTGCGTACCCAGGAGAACACATTCTCCATAGAGGAACCATCTGTGGTACATGGCTGCCAGAAAAATCAGAAGAAATTTTGAGCTGCACCTCCAAAATATTTTCCTTTCTCTTCACACACTAACTCTGTAGAAGGCACCATATAAAGCTTTAGATGCAAGAAGTATTTTGCCAGCCACCTGGGGAAGGAAGCAGGTTACCCATTTAACTCTGCTGTTTGTTAGGGCAATTATCCAAACAGAGCTTTTAAAAGAAAGGGTTTTGAAAATGACTTGTTTACAACATCGTTAAAAATTAAACACATCTGAATAATATCTACCTTCTTTTTAAGCATGTAAATGCTTCTGCACAGGCTAAATATCAAATTAAAACCTGCACTGACTTCTTCAGTGGCATATGAGCCGAAATCAGACAAGACACAGAGACCATGGAGCAGACTATGCGCTTATTCTGGAGCCATAGCTGAGTGCCTGACCATTTTGCCTGATTTTTTTCCATTTGATTTGTAGAAAGAGAGCAGTGAAGTTTGACTGGGATACATCAGACTGCAAATTACACTGGACTTTGAGGTCTCACTGGTTGACTCTCCAGGGTTTATCTGAACTAAGTGCACATTGGGTTTGCTCAATGGAACCTTCTCCTAAATGTAGTTTCTTGCAGGGTTCCTGGTGTGTCCATATTGGTGTGAATAAGAGATACCTTCTGGTTCAGTGAAGGTACAAGTTTGCCTGAAAAGTTACTCAGTCAACATCTACAATGTTTACTTTCTGCTTTAAAATTACCATGAGGACTTGCTGGACTTTGATATGTCAGGAACATTTAACTCACCTGTAGTGGCTTTTCTTGAAATCTGAGCTCCCGAGTGGTGCTTTGCTTAGGCATCAGTCCTTTAATATCCTGTTATTAAAAGCAAAATTTAGTAGTTAATAAAAGCACAATTTCATTCAACAGGGACCAAAAGAAAAAGCAAGTGTATAGCCTTCCTCATTGAAGTTATAATACGTAACAAACCCTGTATATTCCATCTCCTTAAAAAAGTCTTCCTGGCACTTTTCTGTGTAACACAGGTGGTGGTGGTCTGTGTGGGCTAATACTTACAGGGATCAACCTATCTTGTCTGGTTTGGGTCCTCAAGGACCCCGATCAATAGTGAGGTGTCAGGTATCTGCCTTTAGCATGTTTCATTATGTTATTGGTTAAAGACAATGCCACAGAAGCAGCAGCTTTAAAGTTGTGTGAAGAGACATCCTGTGGATGGCCTTATAAATAAATACAGGTCCAGCATTTTAGCCTGCACATCTTTTATCACTTTACACAGCTGAGCCATGGGTTTTTAAACCACTTTGGCCATCTCCGTGAGCAAGACAAAGTAATCCAAAGCTTGCAACTAACTAATGACAGATACTACAGAGAATAAAAGTGCACCAGCATGGACCATTTCAAAGAAAACTCACAAATGTCAACTTATAAATATCCTTGGGAGGGGAGGGAAATAAGCTAGCACACGAGAGCTGAGCACTTAACTCGCTTTCCTTAAGGAAATACTAATAGCAATAAAAATATCAAGCCACTGGGAGTTACCGAATGGAAAAAAAACATCAAAATCCTTAAAACAGCAAGAATCAGGCTGATGCAGCTTGAAACATCATTTAGGTCCACCTTCGACCTGTGTTTGACTGGCAGATGTGCACATCCTGAACTTCTAAACCTCTCCTGTGTCCTATGTGTGTGGTGCTCAGTGCTACATCCAAGTTCTGCTACAGTGGGTATAAGTGACATTGGCACAAGCTGCTGATAATCACGGTACCTGCAAGCTGAGCCTTTGCAGTGCCATGCACTACTCAAACGTGCAGCTACCAGTGTGCTGCTGTGAGCTAAGCCCTGCAATGTACCAGCTTGGCAAGGGAATAGTTTCCCTTTTATCTCTTATTAAAGGGGATCAGGTGTTTGCCCATGAGAACTGCACTCTAAGCTACATGCCTTTTTTCCTTTTTTTTTCCTGGAATATGCCCATAAACTAGATATGTGTCTGTTTAAATAAGCATAAAATTATGAGTATCCTGCAGCAAAATGAGACAGCAGCATTCAGGAGCAACGTGGATGAAAAAGCCCATTCTTTTCCCCTTCTATGACTTTGGTGATGATCTTTGTGCCTGTTGAGAATATTCAAGGACACAGAAGAAGAGTCCCTACATTTGGCAATGCCTTTTTAGAACAACTTTTTCAACATATGTGGTCCGCAAGTAGCAGTATAAATTATGTGATTTGTATTTACATGCACATATAGCCTCCCAAGGATGCTGGCAGCTTCCTAGGTTAAGGAGCAGCATCCATCCCCAGGTTTGGCAGTACACCCTCTCTACTTTTCCAGTCAGCAGAGAGGAGTTTGCTATTCCCCGAGTCAAAACCAAACAGTGTTATTAATTGTACCGGCTGCAGGATTCTCCTGTTCTTGAGCCTTCTTATTTTAAAGCCTTTCATTTCCTGAGACAGCTTCAAGGTGTCCCTTCAAGGATTTTGCTTTTTTGATTTATACTTTTATACACTCAAATCTCAATTGAGATATCCCAGCCTCATTCCATTTCTGACCTTACACTATCAAACTGGACTGACCCTCCATCTCTCAGGGCCGGGCTGGATTCCAGCCCAGGTTATGGAAGCACCAGGGCAGAACTGCAGAGCAACCCATCAACCGAATCCCAAGGAGACACTTCATATGGAGCAGCTGCTGGCCACACGAGCCCTCTCAACTCTCCACCCTTTGAACTCCTGACTCCACTCTTGTTTTTAACAGAGGGTTTGCTTTGGGTTTGCTTTGTTTTGCTGAGAAAATCCTGTCTGCACTGAGCACGGTGACCCCGCAGATGGCATGGAAGTGGATGACATGGGACCGAGATCTGCAGACAACACTGAAAACTGTCACCATTCTGGTTGAAAAAACTGCAATTTCGGCTAGAAGTGAGCTTGCTGGCAGTGAGTCAGAGTTCCTGAGGGCCAGGCACCTGCTTCTGGTCATTGTTCTCCCTCTACCACACCTGTAAGCATGAGGATATCCAGGTATTCGATATCCTCCAACCTCAGCCAAGAAGATCCAGTCTTTAGCAAGGCAACACTCGGGGGCTGACACTTTTGTGTCATGAATCTGCAAGTGAAACATACCCAAATGAAATAAATACCTTCTCATTACATCACTCCTTTTTTCTTAAAAAAAATAAGGAAAAAAAAAGGCTAAAAGCCATAGATACTTTCCTGCAATAGCCTTGTTCCTGACTGCTGGACTCAGACTGAAAAACTGCAGCTGCCGTGTAAAGTTCCTACCAAAAATCCTTTTCCTGCTCTGCACAAGATATGCTCAAATGAGCACCTTTAAAAAATCAGTGAAAGTAAGAGAAAAGCAACTTTTATTCAGGAGAAACTGAGGCAATTTGAGCCCTTATAGGCTGGATTAGCTTCCAGCTTGGAAGTCAGTTAAATAAAGCCCTAAACAGTCCTTAGTACTTGCTTAAATAATAAAGGGGGGGGGGGGGGAAACCCCAGAGGTTTTAAAGCTGGAGGTCTATAAAATCTCTATTCCTGTCCTATTGAAGAGCCACCCTCAGCTGCTGCTGATGAGAGCAAAATTGGGAGCAAATAATACTACCATCCTCCTTCCTCAATAATGCCTTTAAAACATATAAGTGCCAGCTGAATTAGCCTATTTATAAGACTTCTTTTTTTCCCCCTGACTGTAAACTCCTAATGACTCTCCGTTACACAATGCAATTCAATATGACTCAAGCTTCCAGGGGTCTTGATCCCCTGTAGGTAGTGTACCACAAAAGTGATTTATAAACTACAGTCTGAGAAAGTCACAGAGACTGAAGTGATTTGAGAAAATAGTTCAGGCTTGTAAGTGAATACAAGTGCTATGAATTCCAATGACAGAATAATACCCCCTCCCCAAATCTTTCCCTAGCGTCATTTCATACGACAGAAAAACAGGTAGTGTTGAAGGAAAAGGAGGGGGGAATAAAAAAAGCCCAAAGGGAATAAGAAAATGGAGAGCTGTTTGTGAGGGCTAATCAGGCATACACCAAAGTAAGCTTTCTTTTTTCCTTAGTATGAAAAAGTGTAATGAGAGCCTGTTTGCATTGCAGATCATATCTGTGAAGCTGAGCAATTTTGAATGGAACACTCTGGCTGAAGGAGGCAGGGAAAGAGGTAATAAAAGCAGAGACCACTGATAAGCCGAACTCGGATATCAGGTGTATCATTGGAGGAGAAAAATACATATTTGTCATCCTTCCTTCCCCCCTTCCCAAACAAGCGGGCAGTAAATCTATATTCTTGTATTTTCTTTTCTTGAGAACGAGCCTATATCTCAAAAGTTATTTTGGATTGAATGGGGGTGAAAAAAAAAAGGAAAGAATCCCTAAGCACGCAGTTCCTTCTTGCAACACAGATTTTCCTATCCAAATTTCAAAAAGGGGCTGTTATTTTGGAGACTGTTCCCTTCCCCCTTCCCTTATCGCCTCTCCCTGTCTTTCATACTGAGGCATTTGGTCTAAAGACAGCCAGGGAGCTAAATATATATTAATTAGAACTCTTGAGGCTGCCATCAATGAGATACAATTATCCCAAACTGTTGCTATTACAGGCTCTGATAGCTTCATTTAAATTCCTGAATAAAACATGAAATATCTTTAATGAGAAATGAATATAGTTGTCAGGAGGGAGTAGTTGTGATATTGTTACTAGTTGAGATATAGAAGATGAAGACATAATATGAATACCTTCGACTTTATATAAAAATGATGGCTGTTAGCAAAAGACAGATCCTCCTTCAGAGACTTCATTTAGGCTGCATATCAAAAACCACACAAAATAGCAACATATCTCTTACAAGGAAACTGCTTATCCAAAAGGCAGCTGGGACCACTGTCTTGGAGAAAACTGTGTCTGTCACAAGGTGTAAAAAACACCTCACCATTAAGGAGAATGTAAACAAATCATGCGAAGCGCAGTGAAATATTCCCATTGTCATGTTACTCAAGGGCTGGCCAGGGGATTCGGTGTGGAAAACTGTCTCTCCACCACTCAACCACACACTCCCTGCTTTTTCTTTCCTTTCTTTTTTATTTATTTATTATTTTCAAGACAAATGCCAATGAGGGAGCAGAGACTTGCTTCTCCCTCCGTTTCAAGGCAACTGAAAGACACAAGGCCAGGCCAGCAAAGAGCAGCTCTTTAAATCACACTGTCAGGGAGATAGGAGCTGCGGCACCTCTTCGTTCCTCTGCAGCTGCTTGATGGACTGCACTAGTCGTACTAAAAATTCACCCTTGAGCTGCAGCAGAGGTCTCCTCACCTGCTGTTATTTTACTGAATCTATAATAACACACCTCCTTTATTTGTCCCTTCTTTTTTGCTTAAAGTGAGCTTCTCTACGTGTTTAAGACAAAGCTCTCTGCTCCAGCATCACTGCCGAAAAGTGGCTGATTCTGGGGTGTAGCATGGCAGCTATTTAACAGCATGTTACTTCACTTATACTTCAGTGTAGGTCGCAAAGTGAAGATGATTATCATACTAATTGAAAGGGCATGGGAAACGGTAAGGAGGCAGAACATAATTATCCAAACTGGAAATTGCCAGGTCGTTCCCATTCTTGTGGGATCCTCTAGTGACCACAGAGAATGGTCAGGACCTCAATTTAAAGTCTCAGCACAAGTTTGTATCAAGTATTTTTACATTAAATCAATTAATATGTATGTCCTGAATTATTTTCTTGAGATACTTGGAGTGTGGTGGCTCAGTTTCTTCTACAAGCATTGGTTTGCCCATATTCTCTAGACACAGAGACAGAAAATTATCTCAGGGATACAATTCAATTTCTCTTAATCAACACCTCTTTGCTTCATCGAGTAAAGCATGTTTAATCCATTTAGAGTTCGTTGTCAAGGAATACACACTCTAATTAATATTTTCCTGAAGATGTTTATGCATGACAGTATAATAAACTAAACAAAGAAAGTGAAGGAGCAAGGAGTTTCTAACTGCCTCTGCCAGACTGGACCAGAAAAGATGCCTCCATGGATTCTGTTTCTCTTACACCTTATCATCCAGGGAGATGCGAGCTTCAAGGTAAGACCTTATAGGAGGTAAATTCATGTGTCTAATGTGGTTTCTAATCTTGGCAGCTCACGGTGCTGTCTAAGGATGCTACAGGTATAACAATGAATTTCTGGGTCTCAAAACTTGTCCTTCCAGAAATGGATCAAAACTAACTGGCAAGTTCCTAAGATAAGAGAAGAGTTGTCTGATTTACCATAAAACTTATCCTGTCCTTGTGTTTGCATTTTTGTATGCTTGAAGGCTCAAAAGCTGAAATACATCAATTCTCACCCCAGGATGTGAAATGAGTTATAATTCACCCCTCCAAAACTGGCCACAAAAGACCTTGGAAGTAGATAAGTACAATCACAGGACCAAAAGTACAATGCAATCTCAACCGCAATACAACCACGAGTAAAATACAAATACCTGAATGTCAACCCAAATATTTATGTCACACTCACATTCCTTAGATTTATGTGAATAATAATCATTCCAGGGATCAAAAGCCAACTTTAAGGTGAAATATTGCAGCCCAAAAGCAAAAAGGTTGTATTAACAAGTCAGTCCTTTTCTTTTATGGCAATTTTGGGATCCCCTTGAGATAGTCAAACTTGCTGAAGCAAACATTAGCCCCCCACTGCATAAGTCATCCTTAAGGAAGGGAATTAAAGACCTCGGAGCCTGACACCGTGAACGTCAAGTGCAATTTACAGCCCTAGAATCCATGGAACTAGAGCGATATTCAATTATACTCATTTTATTTATGTAGTATATTTCCTCCAAAAATTAATTTTATGTTCCTAAAAATTGCTGGGTTAATAGCTGCAGTAACCGAACCCATCCATCAACACAGAATGTACAACACAAACAGTGACTCTGCAGATTTTTTTTCCTCTCTACTGTTTGTTTTAAAGCAGGATTCAAACTGAGCACGTCTGGAGAGTGACGGATTTCCCCAGAGACACATTCAGTGTTTTTACCCTTTTCTGAGACGAAGTCTACGGTGTCCGCCAGCTATGACCAGTCGAAGTGGGGATATTCCTGATGGGAGCAAGCATTTTCCCATGAGGCATTTGACAGCAATGACTTTTCAACAGGCCCCTTCCAGTTGCTCAGATCTTAAGCTGTAGTTAAAGGGGAAAAACAGAAGGAAAAAAAATATCATTAACCAAAAAGATAGATATTTACTTCAAAATCACAAGTTGTTTTCTCCGTTCAGTGCGTTTAATCCAAACTCTCCCTCTATTTCCTCATTCCAGCTGCTCCCCTTGGCTGGATAGCCTCACAGCACCACTGTGATTGGATCCTCGCGGGTTTGAGGCTTATTCCTGCTGTGCCCTGGGCAAGGCAGGGAAGTTTTCTGGGAGAAAGCTTCAACCATGTACATGAGAAAAAAGAGAAGCGAGAGTGGCTGGGCTGTGACACCGAGAATTTAAAGGAGGTGGTGGATATACAAGCTAAAATACTTAAGCTATATGGACAGTAGCGAATCTGAAAGCCTACCATTGGGCTTGGTAGAAATAATTAGCTAATGTGTGCTATTTGCACCAAATTCTTGCCTTCAGATATCCTCAAGAACCAAGCTTGCCCCCCTCTTCCTTCTTTCACCCCTTGCAACCCTTCCCAAATTCACCCCTTGCTCCTGGGGCATGCTGCACTGGAAGGAGTAGGCAGAGCAGACAGCTTATGCTCAGATAAGACACGCACCTTTGGCCTCATCTCAGCAAGATGTTGCTTTTTTTTCTTCTCTTTTTTCCCCATTGTTTTCTTAATTTTTAAAATAAAAGCCCTTTGGCTGAAGGTACCTGTTTGTTCCTATATCCTGAGAAACCTCACAACAAAGCACTCAGAATTACTTATTGTTACTGCTTGGGAACAAGATTACATCTCTAACTTTATAGAGCAGCAGCAACATTTGCCACTAAATACAAATGATTTTAATAATCAGCATTATATTTGCTTCTTTCAGCAGGGTGCATTGTCATTACTTTAAAGATAATAATACCCGCTTTTCATTTGCTAAGTGTTATTATGATTATTATTCAGAAGCTTTACTATAATTAACTAACTGAGCCTTACAACACCCCTGTGTGTCAGGTAAAGAAAGAATTACGACTCCCTTATTTTTTACCTGGAATTGTGGCCATGGAGAGGCTAAGTATTATAACACAGAGGAGGCTTGGATTAAAACCAGCTTTTCTTGCCTCAAAATCCCATACACTACCGGCACCTTGAATTGTCTGCCTCCAGTTCACCATCTAGTGCTGTTGTCAGTTCATATTCACCAGGATGACATTTTGGATTCAAGAGGAAAAAAAGGAGAAGGAAGAAAAGACATAGCAATCCCTAACAATGCTGAGCCACCTTGCTCTCTGCAGTTTAACAACCTCCTTTGGCAGCTCCTGTTCCCGGCTGGTGTCAGTTCCTGAATCCCGAGCACTCATGTTCACTGCGTGCATTACACACATCTGTATCTATACAGGCGACAGCTTCTGCCTATAATAGCCACCTGTGAGACCAGGGGAGAGGCATTAAAAATTAAAGAACTGCAGAGTAGATTGGAAGCCAATCTTGGGTTTATAGACAGGGAAGTGTTTGACAGGTGGTCTCTGCGAAAGAAGTGGCCTCAGAGACACATTTCTCTTGATTTTATTTTTTAATTAACTTTTATTCTCAGTATTACCATGCCCTCCCCACACACACACACTTCCTTTCCTCCTCCTTTCCAGCCTGGAATGCTGTTTAACACATCAAACTCACCACAGTGCAATTATAGGTACCTTCAGTACTGCAGGCCAGCAGGGGCGTTTTAAAGATCTTTTCTTCTATCTACATCCTAATGCTAGCCATTCACCCAACAAGCCCATAAAGCTTGATATACACACATAGTCAAATCACAGTGCTTATCAGAAAATTAAGACAAGAGGGTTATCCTATAACTTACTACAGTGACATGTCCAGCGAAGGCTGTAATTACAGAGGCCACTCAGTGATGAGTAGCAATCCAAGCCCTGGGTCAAGCATATGCCTGTTAAGCTCTTCCACATGTGCCATTCAGGCCCTTCCTGTTTGGGTTTCACGTACTGGTTTTACACCTCTTGCCTCACATAAAACCAGATGACCTTAAAGAGACCAGGAGGGTCATCTCCATCACTGTCTACAGCACAGACTTCACCTCCTGCCATAAAAATGCTTCCTCACCTTCCCTCCCGCTCACCCCTGGCATTCCTGCTTTCAAGTTAATTGGAATAACACATCTGCAGCCAAACAACAGAAACCAGTGCATCCCCTCCAGACCCCTCCACTCGCTTCGCACCCCCTCCCCTTGGCTTTGCTTCATTGACTCCTCCAAACCCACCACATTTAGATGGGAGCACTTAACCTTCTGCAGAATATCTTTATGCTCCATTTTCCTTTCCATTAGGAAGGAGATGAAAGCAAGCAGAGAATGCTTTTGTACAGCTGCTGTTGCTGCCAGCAGATGTGCTCCCCTAAGTCTAGATGTGTTTTAAGCATAGACTTGAATACTTCTATGTGTGAAGGGTTTTGGTGTGGAAGAGATGTATGGATGAAGATTAAGCAATGCTGAGTCTAAGCCAGGGGCAATGGTTTATACCCAAATCAGTGTAATTTGTACTTATGCTGTTCTCCACTTTCTCACCAAACTCTGATAGCCGAAGCTGCTGGACTTGCAGTGTTTTGAGTCTGATTTTCCAGTTTCTGTGTAAGCATAACAAGGCAAGACTCAAACTAAGACTGACTGGAGGCTTTTGCAACCTGAGGAAAAGATCCTTTATGAGCCTGCTTAGCTTTACTCACTGCTTTACTCCCAGATTGAAAATTTCTTCTGTGGGTTTTTCTTCCTAAACCCCATTCATGACAACAAAGGGAAAAAATATGAATTCCACTTTCTAAATACATAATAATAATTAAAAGATAAAAATTAGAAGCTTCTGCACTAAGAACAGAAGATACAGCCCATGCAACTGATGAGCGCCAGGTTCATGTATATTTCCTGAAGACCGTGTTGCATCCCACTGGTAATCAGTAATGAGTCAAATCTTGGGAAGATCCAAATGCAGGAATATTAGCTCCAACAAAGGCCATCTAGACTGTGTCCTCCTAGGAGGCATTTCACCCACCACAAAGATGCCAGCACATCTGGGGTAGGCAGCACCTAAGTTTAATGCAGAAGGAAGTGAAGAGTCTTTTCTGTAGCTGAACTGCTGGATGTATTTGAGGTAGGAAGACCCAGTTTGGAAGCTGTTCCGTCCTATGTCTACGCTTCCTTATATTCTGTGATTTAAAGCATGCCTGGTGGTAACCTGTTTTCCATCTCGGGGTAGAAAGAGGAAGATGGTGTGGGGATGAGCAGGGGTTTAGCTCAGGACCTGAGTTTTCTCAGTTCAGACTTTGCATACAGCTTGGGGCAAATCACTTCGACTCAGTATCCCAACTCACAGTATTAATGCAAGTGCAAATACTTCCAAGGCAGGGAAGAACCTGAAAGAAGCAGAGAGACCAGAGCAGCAGCAAACACTACCATTTATGATGGACTGGGAGGAAGATGTCTCCCATTCCCTGGTACCAAACACAAATGAGCTCAAGATGGTGTTAACAAAGCTATAGAATATCCAGGCTTTGGAAAGGCATGTTCAGTTAAATATTTCAGGCAGGCAAGAGAGGACCTCTGTGAGCAGGGCACTTGGAAGGACCCATCTCTGCATGAGGGTCAGTCCACAAGCAAACTGCTTTAGTGGCTTGCCCAGCTCTGACAACAACAATCACTCTTTTCTCTCCTTAGTGCCATCAGGACCAAATCAAATCTACATGAATTTCTGTCTTTCTGTCCCTTCCCTTATTGCACCAGAGGCTCAGAGATGCTGGCTCTGGCTTACCAGTCTCATTGTATTAGCCTGATAAACCACCCATTTACCTGTAACTCAACAGACTGTAAAAATCCTTGTGGCTATTGCACAATATGGAGAATAAATAATAATATGCCTTAATAAGCATCAGTCGAAATACCCAGGATTTGATGGACCCAGTGATAAACAACATATTTACTTTCCCTGGAATGCAGGCAAACTAATCAGATTTAGTTGGCAGCTATGAAAACACAACTGATGGGAGGCTCAGCACCAGCTCACACAATCCCTGCTAACGCAGAGGGGCATGAAAGCAAAGGACATTAAAAAGATATCATTGTGGTTTCCCTGTGCTGGACGCAATGCCCTGGCATGCTGACAGCTGGCTGGCAGCTTCCCATCCCTGGGAAGGGGGATACTGGTCTGCACAGCCCAGACAGCAGTTTAACCTCAGGGTCAGAGGGCAGTCAGGCGTTATCTACCAACTGGGCGCATTTCCTCCGCATCTGTGGCTTCGATATTCCCGAAAAGACTCTGACAGCAGGATGAGAGCTAATGGGAGCTCCTCTGGTATTTAGAAATTTAAAGGCTCGCATTCATTTTTAATGACCTTGGAAACTCACTTTAAAGGAAAAAGAAATAAATAAATACCTGCACAAAAACAAACAGTCAAAAGCAATTTACATTGTGTGAGAGAAAGAAAATTACTTTTAGCCTCCCCTACCTGATTTTTCAGGACTTCTAGCTGTTAGACAAGAGGAGGATTGCGTGTGCTTTTGTTAACTAAAGTGTAATTTTCAGGATAGCATTCTGACTATGAGATGAATTGTACTATTGTGCCTTGGATGTGCACTATTAAACTTTTATCACACAGGGTGAAAATAATTCCTACCTTAGCAAGGTAAAAACCATCATTATCTTCTCTCTGTTCTTCAGCACAGGTAGGGTTTGACAGACCCTTGTCATTCTGCATGAGGTGGAAGGCTAGTTTTTGAGCTAAGTACTTATTTGGTGCATCTCTGAGATGTTCTAAAACCACTCTTGGTTTCCAAGAGTGTCTTGAAGGTGCCAATGCTGTCTAAATTGGAGCAGCCTTAAATCTCATTGCATTTATGTTGCCTGCAAACCCAACAGGTAGCTTTCCAATACCTCGCAGCCAGGCAGGCAGATGGGGTCCTTAATTCGGTCCCACCTGCCCATCCCATAACAGAACTGAGAGGGCAGAGATGTCAGTAAAGCCTCCTTCAATGCCAGCAGCTCTCTGCTGGTGGGTGCTCCAGGTAACCAACCCTCCCACTAGGATGGCCTCTTTCCATCAGCCAAGGCTGCCAAGCAGTCACTACTGCTTCAGACGACAGGGCCAAGGTCTGTCAAGAGAGATAAAATAAAGCCACATACGATTACCTTGGTATAGTTGAGCTCCTTTAATCAATTACACTATGGCATTAATTTTAAATAATGTAGCCGTGGATGGAGCCAAGATGACTGTCTCCAGCATAGGACTCTCCAACGTTTTCAGGTGTACTGCAATTTAATCTTTTTTTTCTTTTGTTCTCTTTTAAGATTTTAAAATCCAAACAGTAACTGATTGGGCACTATTAATGGACCAGAGAGTTTTCCCCCCACACTTAGTTAATTATTACACAGACCTCACAAAAAAATAGTGACCAGAAAACACATCATAAGGACTTTTATGCCGGTTCTTATGAGTCAGTGATATTTACTGACTCCTCCTCACCCATATCACAAAACTATCCTTACAATTAACATCTTTACTGGCATCCTCCGTGGAGGGGTAGCCAACACCAACATAGGCTCTGCATTTTAAAGATGACAGAGATGGATGAAGTCATTTTCCCATCCCTCATGTCATTTCCCTCCCCATCTCCAAGGCTGGTCCTTTGGAGAATATCCTAATGGGGGTTTTGTCTAGACAACCCTTTAATTGACTCGAGCAACAGGACTTCCTCCATTTCTTCAGGGAGATCATTCCACTGCCCAACAGACCTCGCTGCCAGGAAATGCTTCCTGATATTGACCCTACCTCCTCCTTCCTCAGTGTTATCCCAGGAGCTGCACTCAGTTAATGTTATGTACAACCAAAGCTGTACATCTCATCCATCTCAACAATATACCACACTTGGAACATGCTTCCACCAGTCCTTCCATTTGTCAAGTTGTTAAACTTTTTTCCTTTCAAAGCCCTGGATGAAAATAATGATTTTCATTTACTCCCTTTAACACACATTAAATTGATTGGCTTGTGGAAAAGAGTTTTGATAGCAGTGGCAGAGAGAATACAACCTTTTGGGAAAAATAATTAATCACACGCTTTTAATTTTCTACAGGAACAAAAAAATGCTTACTTGTTTTCTTCCATAAATTTAAAATTCAGAATCTAGGAAAATGACTTTTCCAAATGATTGTTTCTAAAGAAATCATTTTAGATTCATTTACTGTCGGAGTAATCACATAAACAGTGAACAACAGGTTAATAAGGTAGTAATAGACATATTAATAATGAGTAAATCAATTGTTATGGACTGTTCAATACCGTCCTTATTAGCCAGGTTTATATTCATCTACACTACCAGAACTGATGAGCTTTAAATAAACTATAACATGTTATTCATGACTTGAGCATTCTTCTCTATTAATAATTTACTAACACTTTATAAACTATTTATGCTTGCATTCTTCATATAAAAACATGATATTTGATTCAAAAGTGAATGATAACTTGGGACAGTCTCTAATGTTCTACTCTAGTGACACGCATGAAACTACCATGGAGCTGCCACCTGAGCAACCCACACAGTCCCCATAATTTGCTTCAGCTGGTTTTGTAGCTCTCAGAAAACCCCACAGACAACCAGAATTAGCTTGTAATTTTGCAAAACTCAGCAGTAAAAGGTGCTTAAAGCATAACTTACACTCATTGTGTTTGAAAATCCCTTTTCAGCTGCTGATTTGGAACCACACTGGGAACAAAGGCTAAAACAGGATCACCTAGACTATCATTATACTGGTAGTAGTAGTGGTGGTGGTGGTATTTATTATTATTATTATTATTATTATTATTATTATTGAATTGCCACTTCTCTTCATCTTACCAGTTCCATCCAGGCACAGAAACAGCCTCTGCTCTGCTCAAGCTCAAGTCATGCTGCAAGTGACCGAAGAGGTGCCAAGAGCACATGGAGTAGTGAGACTTCATCAGCCAGCAAAGGTCAGTGGTACTCTGGCTTCCTCAAACTGGAATTACCACAGCTGAACTCATCCAAAGATCTACCAAGTCCTGGAAAAAAACATGTCAAAGCCTTGGAAAATGTAATCCATTAAATGCCACAGAGGAAAGAAAGAATCTGGTTTATTAGTCAGCCAAGGAATAACAAGATTGCACTGGGAGAGGTGGTTTTGTTAAAACCAAAGATTACAGTATCAGTGTTCAAAGCACTGATAAAAAATTGTGGAAGTATTTAATCTAGTTCTGGTGCCTGTATTTAAGAACAAAAATCTTACTGGAACAAGTGCAGAGAAGGGTATAAATATGTGACAGAAATGGAGCGGCTCCCTTATGAAGAGGTTAAGGGTCTTATTTGAAGAGCTAAAGACTAAAAATATGTTATGATGGCACTTCTTAAATGAATTCAGGGTTCAGGATGGTGAAGCCAGGGGAACAGTAAAGGAAGACATTATTTAAATTGAAGGACACTATTGGAACAAGATCAGTTAATTATAAATCAACTATAAATAAACTTAACATGAAAACTGAAGTACCAGTATTGATTATTTGTGTATTGAAACCCTGTTATGGCTTTCTAAAATTAAGCAGCTATAGTAAGAAATCTGAACTGGAATTTGATAAGCCTTTGGAAGGGATTGTATTGCCAAGAAGACATGAATCTGCAGTGCCTGTGCATTCCCAAAGGGTTGAAAGAGGACTGAATTGCTCTTTATTTGCATTATATTTGTCTTATGCATCAGATTTCTGTGATTACTTTCAGTAGTGCAAGAAGGATTTATCCCTTCTTCACCCTTTTTGTCTTCTGACAGGCTTATGGGTGTTTGCATGGGTTCAGTTTTGGCCTTTCTTTGAAGCGTTGCCAACAGGCCATTATGGGGAACAAGGTATGGAAAGATGCAGTGATATACTTACAGATCCACATGTCCCCAGGTTAAATGGTAGCTCGAACTGATGGATGAACTCTTGGGAGAGGAATAAAGTTTGCTGAATATACCTAGATAACATAAACATGCTTTATTTCTTTAGATAACTCAATAGTACAACATATGAGTGATGGGGTAAAAGAGAAAATGGAAAGAAAATTCTTCTGGGTATTTGTACTACCTAGATTTGATTTTGAACTCAATCCCCACATGCTTGCTAGATGGTCTGTCTTAGTTTGTGTCTGAATGACCTTTGAAGGCTTGAATATCCTGGACCCTTTTGAATCAAGTTTGGGGCTTCAATTCTCCCTCTCCGGAGGGAAAATAACTTCAGAGAGAGCTGGAACAGAAGAAGGATTTGTTACGGTTTGTAGATTGAGTGATTTATCCAGTTTGGAAACAGCGACAAAAATTCCTGTTTCCCCAGAATAAGTTTGAATGGTGGAGAAAATTAGCCAACTTTTTCAATAAAGTTTCTTTTTCCCCTTAATTACTATTATTGCCAGCTCAGCCCCATCACTCGACTACACTGAGGAGATTAACTTTTTTTTTTCCCCTGCAAAGTACTTTCTAACAATACTTATTAATTTTGCCGGAGGAGTGGTCCAAGTAACTGGAGTGTTCTCCTGTTCTGTCCTCCCACACACAACTCAATCTTCCTCTGCGCTCGCTAAGGAACAGGAGCCTCCTCTTTCATACGTCTGTGCTATAAGTGGAAAGAGGATTTGACTTGAAGGGACACTGACAACTGGTTTAAAATCTTGAGTTAATTTGTTGTCAAAGTAATGTTTTTAATACAATTTGGAGGTTTTCTTTTGAGTGATGAGCGAGTGAGAGATCTGTAAATGCAGGAGAATTAATTATTCCCAGCCATTACTGAAAACACAAACACAACCAGGTTGTGTTGCAGCTAATGAAATTGATTTTAAACAAAAGTGAACCTGACCATTCGTGTTTCATTGTCTCCTCTGTGGTGCTGACAGCAGCCCTTC
Source organism: Psittacus erithacus (assembly GCA_009867235.2). Lineage (NCBI taxonomy): Eukaryota > Metazoa > Chordata > Aves > Psittaciformes > Psittacidae > Psittacus > Psittacus erithacus. Next base: position 83,193 of record WYDI02057557.1, read on the forward strand.
TCTGAGGCACTCTGCTTCTCCAAATTTCACTTCTCATTCGACAGAATTTGGTATTAATCTGGCCACTTTTAGGGAAAGCTGAAAGATAACCCTATTTGCTCAGACTGTCTCAACTGATTAAGTCTTGTTTCCCAACTGATTGGGAAGATATATGGGGGTGACAAGCTTTTGTCTCGCAGAGATCTTCATGTTTAAGTCTTTAAATTCTCAGTTTCTTTTACCACCTATGTTTCTTCCTTTACGGAGGCACAACTTAACCAAACCTGAAATTTAGGAAGAGAAAGCTCCAACATCTGTCTCCCCAAAAGCCTTTCTAAAACATTTTTAGCACTCCTTTCTTAATCTGCCACTTGACATTATTCCTTTCCTGGTAAAAGATGTTGGGCTATAATTTTTGTTGTTGTTTGTTTTTAATGAAAAACATACTATTAGATCCATTTGCATAGAAAACCAACACAGCAGTAAAGACAGGGTAGGGGGTTGCTAAACACTGATGATTGCTGAGGCATATTAACCAGGAATAAATGAGCTGCTCTACTCTCTGGCTTTGAAATCACTGCTAAAAGGCTTCAAACCCTTACTCTCACGGCCTATAACATAGAGAGAGTGGTGCAGAGAAATGTAATTAACTCCACCTCAGCTCTTCCCTGCCTCCGTAGCTGCATTAGGAAGGATTGTGTGAGACTGATTCAGGGTTATTCTGTTAACAGAAAAAAAAGATGGCTAAATGAAATGTCCCCTGCCACATGTTTCCAGCCCCAGAGTGTCTCTTCAGATCACAGAGAGACACAAAACCCCCATTCAGGGGGATGGCTGTGCCTGCAAGGTGGCCATTGGAGGAGATGGGGAAGTGGAGGGGCACAAACCATAAGTGGAGTGGGATGCATGCAGTATGCGGGACAACCCCCCGGCTTCGTGACCCTAGCAGGATGTTATCCATCCCAACATTTGAGAGAGAAGACAGTGATCAAGAGATACTATCCATGGCCACTGAAAAGCAATCAGAGCTGGCCTAATTTGAGTTTATGATACACTGCTGGCATAACACCAAATTCAGTGGCCATCAAAAGGGCTCAAAGACATCTTGGAACTTGCATTGAGGCCATACTTCCCCAGGAGACAGAAGTGACAGCTAAGCTACCCACATAAGACGCTATTCACAAGCAGAAACAATCAACCTGGATAGAGTATTTCATAAAATAGTTTCCATCAGGCGCCAGCAGCTTTTTAAATATTAACCAGATCTGCTGGCTGCCTCTCTGGGATTACCGTCTCTGACGCTGGTGATCCCAGTGTGTCAGCATAATTTAGCAGCCAAACCCTGGCTCCCAGCGAGCAGCTTGCAGATGTGGGTTTTAATTAAAAATATTTAATTTTCAGCTCTCGCTTCCATTTGCTTTACCTGGCATTATGGTTTGTGGTGCTCATCACACAGACCGCTGAAATGCTGCTCCAAGGAAACCTCAAGCAGGTTCCTCCGCCTATGGCAGCTCCATCGAATGGCCCCATTGAGCCTTGTTTTGTGTTCAGCCATAACAACCAAAATAGAAAAAACAAACTACATTAGTGGCTCAGGACCTACCTTGTACTAGAGCAATTCACTCATAGATTAGCCATATTGAAAGTGTACCTTTCTGGCTTGACCAAGACACATCCTGGAGACCCTGTTTATTGTTTTTCCTCCACAAGAGACTGAAAACTATGGGCATTGTTCAAATCTAGGGGACAAAAAAGATAAGTTTAAATTGGTACCTCGGGGTTGTAGCATACAGTGTTTGACAACTAGCTTCACAATCCAAGTGACAGTGTGTCCCTCTTCCCTTGAGATGAGGTACTGCATTCCCGAAGCTCCTGCAGCTTCACAGGCTGCACCTCATACGGTCCTTATGTAGTTCCTTCATTGTGCTATTTTCCTCACAAAAAAGGTTGAGACCATTCTCCATTGAAAAGATGCTGTTTCACTTTTGATTAATCACCACTTAATTTACCTCATTTCATTTCATTCATATGAGTAGCTTTAGCTTTATGCAAAGTTTTCACTAATAGTTTTCTACATCTGCAAGCGCACTCAGTCAATCCTCCATCAAACACAGTTGGAATAGGCTTGAGTGCAGGTCCTACTTATAAAACAGGTTCTACCTTTCTCCTCTGAGTGCACACTGCAAACAGCACACACAACCTTCCTCCATAGACGACGCTTCTGAACTCAGCAGACAATTTGGAGTAATTTGGAAATTGTACATTATGATTAACAAATACCTGAAAAAAATATTTAGAGATCACCATTAAAGTCCCTGGTTTTTAGGGAATGTGGAAGCTCATTTCCCTCATGTGGAAAAACAGAGCAGAAAGCAAGAAAATAACCTGAGGACAAATAAGTGTCACTATGCTAAATGTCCAAATCGCTGAATTTTGAGGTGTTGCTAATTATTACAAATTTTGATGGAAAATTCTGAGTATGAAAGATGTTTTGAAACCTTATTTGGCTTTTTATGTCCCGTTTTATTTAAAGTGAGGAGGTTCATACTTCTTCAGTGCTTTTGGCAACATAAATAAGGAGTCCCACATCCTCTAAACAAACTCCTATTAAAGGACATGAACAACTCGGTGACCACAGTGCCACTGAAAACTCATCCACAGAGAAAGACTCTGTGAACTGTTTGGGGGAAGCACAGTACATGGTTGTATATCACCTGATGCAAGGGAGGCATGACATATGACCCTTATCACAAATGGAAAAATAAACATCAACAAGACAGATTGAAGAACACATCAGAAAGAGTAAAAATAAAGTTAAAAATAATCACTGATAACATTTAGCCTGGAGTGCTTTTTTGCTTTGTTATTCTATATTGACAATCCCACCTAGAAATGGGTCTCTAAGACTTTTTGAATCGTAGACAACCCAGTTTGCTCTACAGACCCCAGTATATCCATTGTCACCCATGGGAGGGCCCCAGGGTCTTTGCTGTGCTGCATCTTTGGGGACAGATCAAATGACTCTTAGATGAGAACAGAACCAGACATTTTCCAACCAAATACCTCTCAGGTCACTGAGCAATGCTCTGGTGGCTCTGCCTCGCCAGCAAATGCCCATGTTGAGGCACATCAATAAGCAGCTTTGCCTGAGGAACTTTCCTCCTTTAGGGTTTCTTTGCTGATGGCAGGGGGAGATGCATGCCCCTGCCTCAGCCAAAACCATGCTCGGGCTGGCTGAAACCACTGAAACAGGGTGGGAGCTGAGATGCCAGTCTGTGAATGTGGTCATTGGCAGAGGCTTTGATCCATCAGAACCACTAATGAGGAAGGTAAAGAAGGCAGAGGTGTACCTGGCTGAGGAAGAGCAAATGAGGAAGAGCACGAGCCCCTTGCTAGTTGCCACAGCTCCTCAGTCATGTGTGATGAGTGCTACCAGCCACTGCAGAGCAGGAGCACAAGAGGACTCTGAGTAAAAGAGTTTCAAGCTGGTCTTTGTGGTGAATTGCATCAGCCTGCTGCTGCACTGAAGTCCCAAACACCAGAGTCCCCATGCCAAAAAGCAGAAACAAAGCCTAGTCCCTGATTGTGACAACTTACAGCCTTGGGACACATAATTATTCGTTCAGATAAGGCTTCATGTCAAGAGCTACTGCTTTACAAGACAATTGGGTACTGCTGCAGATGATTGCCACAGCAAGGACCTTGGGGAAACCTCTCAAGATCACCTGGTGAGTGCTGCTTACAGGATCCAGAGCACAGCTGCTTCATCACTGTGCTCCTGGCTGTCATGTTGACAGATAGTAAAATAATATCAGGTACTTGTTTCTACTCCATGGAAATAAGCTGTATTACCTCTACAGGGGTCAATTCTACAGCTAAATCACACCGCATAAATATATGTAGAGTGAGTGATTCTTAAGAGTTCCCCAGGAAAGAGCAGCCAAGTTTTGCAGGGCACCAAACCTCGTCCCCAGACATCTCACCTGACAGACGGATGGTGGAAATCATCCCATGCCTGTGCCCCACATCAGGAGATCCCAGGCAGACCCTCTAACAACCATTGCTGGCTTTTCTTTGTGTCCTGGAAAATTCACTAACAGTGACTGGTGGATTGGATTGCTACACTAGGCAGGCAAAGCCAGACAAAGGATACAGTGGACATCAGGCAGCTTTCCCATCCCTTCTAAGCAACTCTAAGACTTAAGTAGATTCTCAGCAAAGATGAATTGCTCAAGTCCCTCAGCATGAAAGTCTCCAGGCTGACTTTCAAGGCTTTTTGAAGCACTGAAAGAGAAGTATATTGAGGTGGCAGATATTGACAATCATCTCAGAGCAAGAACATTCCTTTTCCACTTATCTCTTGCCTGTCCCACCACAGGCAAGTTTCAACGTCTCTCCTTCCTCACCAACTATGCAATGAGTAGCAGACCATGTTCCCAGAAAACCCAGATTGGGGCAGATCCAAATCTTTGTCCAAAGCCCGGCGGTTTCTCCTTCCCCAGTCAGAAATGACATGAGTTTAACATGGTCATGATGTTGTGAATTAAACTTGCTCTCCAAACAAGGACCAATCTGTCATCAGACAGAAATGGAAAAGGGTCAACCTTTCCTGCCCCTTCTGCAGATAATTCCCCCTTTCAGAGGGAAAAGGCTTGAAAGCTCCAGTTATCGAAGTCTGCTTTCCACAAAAAGCAACACCTCCAAAACTGGACTCCTTTTCCAGGCTATGAACAAGTCCTTGGTGTTTTGACCAGGCCACTTCTCCAGTACAGCTTTTGTCTTTGGGAAAATCAATAAATAAAATAAAATAAACAAATAAAAGGGAAAAATCTGCTTTTTTTTGAAAGTTCAGCAGATATTTTATACCCCCCCTTTCTTTTTTTCTTTTTTATTTTGTTTTTCCCCCTTCTTACATTCACACAAGCAAAACAACAAGAGGGTCCTCTGATGAATGTGGCGGATCGCCATGGTTACGGTTCAGAGATGCAGCAAAAAGCAATTATGGTGGGACATAGTGGAGGAAAAAAAAAAAGGAAAAGAAAAGCCCAACAGAGAAATGCACCTCTTTGTCAGAATTTCAGAACAGCTGTAATAACACTTCTGCACCCCAACCAGTGGAAAGTAACTGAAATATTGTGGCATGTTAAATGCCAACGCATTAAATACCAGGATTTCAATGTCACATTATTTAAAAAGACAGGAAGCATTAATTTCCAGCTGCACTTTCAGCTTGTTAAGTCATCTAGGGGGAATAGGGAAAAAGGAGCAAGTCCATGGCACAGGGCCTCACATTTTGAGGTGTGAAATAAAACACTGTTCAGCGAGGCAGTGGAATGCACTTGTAACAGATTTAATCTGACAGCAGCTGCGGTTTCCTATTTAAGCTTTGTGTGATTTATTTTTCCCCTTGGTGTTGGAGCTCCTGAAAGAGACGGCAACGCTCTCCTGACCTTTCCCAATCTGAGGATCTCAAAGTGCTTTACCCCTGTGCATTCATTTTCACAGCCTACGATGGGTGAGGGAGGTGGGTTGTCACTGTCCTCACAGAGTAGGTAACACTCGCTCAGGTCTGATCTTCCTAGACCAAGGGTCACAGGTGGGATGTCTCAGTTTGGGCCTCTGCAATGGCTGGGATAAGCAGGAAATTCCCATTTTACAGGCTGTTATTTTAAGATTATATCAAAAATAAAAGCTCGATATCACAGGCTGGGATTATCTGTGAAGCTCAAGTATGTCCCTAACACTTATTCCTATGCAGCTAGCAGAAGAGTAGGGCTCACCTCTGCTCTTTCTTATTTGTATTTAATCTTGAGGGTTTCTATCATCAGTCTTTCAGATCTATTTTTGGTGACAACTGCAGCATAAAGTATCTCTCTTCCTTCTCATACCTGTTGCATACTGCAGCCCCCAGCTGCGTTCTTGTCTTCCAGGCTATGAATCATACCAGGAACGAGATCCTGCTGAATTTTAACCCATGGAAAGAAGTAGAAAGTGAGAAATTACTGAAACAGATTTGTTTCTCACCCTGTTCACCAACAGGTTCTGGAAATTGTAGTGCAAAAGGCTAAAAGCAAACTGTGAAAGGTATAAAGGGTGATGTGTATGATACACCCTGGATCCGACAAAAAAAGAAGGATGGGCAGAGCAATACAATGACAAATAGACAAAACAGCCCAAACAGGACAAAGATTAACCACTTCACAGATTATTTACCTCTTTTCTGAACACTTCCCTCCAGTTAATGCTTCCTGTCTCTTCACGGAAAAGAGCTCTCAGATTACACATCCCAGTTCCAGCTTTCCTCCATCTGGTCACAAGAGCAAGCTCCTCCATCCAGCCAGCATTGACTCAGTGATGGGCTGAGAGAAAAAATTACATTTCCCAAATGGAGCAATGAGCAGCTATACCTTTCTTTTTTTTACTATGTTATACCCAGCAAAATCAAAGCTCCAGGCTGCTTCCTCAAGCAAAAGAAATCTGAGAAAACCTGTGTATGAAAAGAAGATGCTAAATTTGAAGGAAAATGAAGTATTGCCAAGTCTTGTGGTTACATATCAATCACAAGGCTTACGATATTTTTTTCCTTAGCACTGGCTTCTAAAGGCAAAAAACAGTATGAATATCTTAGTATGAGAACAGGGGAGAAATAGTGAAAAATAGAACGAAGGGACTGCTAAAGGTTCAGCAGTGAGAGGGAGCCTAAAAAAACCCCACAAGGCTTTAAATTCTTCTGCTTTTTCAAAACAATCCATGATTTAGACAAACCTGTTGCAATCCATGTTAGATTATGTCCTTGAGAAGGACTGAGTAGTGGGGTTTAAGTAAGAATTGTCATGGAAGAAATGCTCTCTGGAGTGAAACGATGACCTAATGTTGCAGGTTGTGCCTTTATTGACAGCAACAGCAGAAGTCTCAAGAGCTAAACCAAACCCCAAAATGAACTCTCCTCTAAATCCAACAGCTGGATGCACAGGGAGGTTGTGGTTTCTCAGAGTACTCCTCTGCTAATGCACCTTTAAGGCTTGTATTTTTTCAGCACTGGGAATGCAAACCTGAAAAGAAACAATAAAATAAACCTCCGGTTTACATTTGTATAGAAAAGCAAAATTAAGACAACCTCAGTTTCCCTAGACAACTTGAAGAAATGTGGTGTTTGAACCCATTAAAACATTTTCCTCTATTAAAAATTGAAACGATGATCGAAATGTCATTGGAGACTGTTTTCCAATTAAATCAAGTTTTGGCCCACAGCAGCTTCTTTTGATAAACTTTCAGAGGAATTATCAGAAACCCACACCTCAGGGAGTCTGGTTTAGCTTTTCCCTTGTTAATTCATTCCTTTGGAGATGTGTTTTCCACCCTCTTTTCTTCCATATTGTGAGCAATTCCCAAATGAGAGGTAACCAGTCTAATCAAGGAGCAAGCTGGATGACTATCACCACTCCTGGGGTTTCACCAAGAGTGTGGTACCTTGTCAGTGAGCACCAGAGCCAGAGTCAGCTGCTGAGATACCAAGCAAGAAAGGTGGAAAGCTGGGTGAAAGAAGCTCAGCTCAAGCTGGGTGAAAGCAGAAGGTGTTTGCAGAATATGTCAAGTGCTTAGAAGAAAGGTTGGAAGTACAAGCTAGTTTAGAAACTTCAAAACCCATCTCTCCTTCCAAAACAGATAAGAGATACCAAAGACTGGAAACCCCACAAGTGAGCAATTTAGGAAGCTCTTGTTTTGAGCATGGATGTACTTCAGCTCAGTCCCTGAGCCAGCTATGGAGGAAAAGGATCATTAAGCTGAATGAAAGTCAAGTTGCAGCAGCAGTGTTCTACAAGGTGTTAAACTACCCCAAATCAATAGGATCTAGGAGCACACAGGGCCATTTCTGATCAAATAGTGTCCAAACAGGTAACTCACTAGAGATGGACTCTGGAGAAGGAAAGCAGATCAAAACAACCAAAAGTGCCACAACTCTCTGCAGCAGCGACTACCATTGTCAAGGCATCCTTTGTGCTATCTGCACTTAGCATTTATATGAGAGAGAGATAAAAGAAGGAGTTTAAAAACAAAGGTTTCTTTGCAGATTGTTCTTTTCTCATTGCTTTATTATTTGCTCTTTGCACATGTCAGATAAGTGGACTTGTGAACAGCTTTAATTGGAAATGCAGATTACACTGGGCCAGAATACAGTGGACACTTATTCTCCAGCAATTCTGCTGGGAATACACATGGTCAGTTTGCTAAAAAACAAACTGAAAGTCAAAGTTAGCTTCATTTTTAAGCTACACAGTGCATGCAGTTGCTGTGCCCAGTTCATAAATCCAGCAGCTGTGAGTAATTCCTCATTCTTAAAGAATTTAATGCAAGCAAAGAACTGTGTCTCCAGTAGAAAGGCCCACTAAGAGAGACATGGAGCTTCTGGTACTGGTTTTATGTGAGGTAGGATCAGACCTGATCAGTGCTGAATTTGAGAGCTGAAACCAGAAAACCAGTATGCTGTCTCAGACCTAGCAACAGGCTTGAATACCTGAAGGCTTGTCTCCCCACACAACACAACTGAAATTAGTTTATCAAATAAATCTATTAGCTTTGTCCACACCCCTTGGCTTAATTACGCTCCTCCTATGAGTGGAACTTTTCCTTCTGAGCATGATGGTACATGTGAGCAGTACTATACACAAGCAGGGCTGCAAGTTGTTGGAAGAAATGGCTATTTTAATTCCTAATAGAATTTTAATTCTTAATGGCAATTTTAATTCCTAATGGCAATTTTAATTCTTAATGGCAATTTGAAGTTTTGCAGGGGAGTTCTCTGAGATTGGCCTATAGCTTCTTTTGACTTTAGCAATGCTTAAAATCCACCTTGTATTACTCAAGAGATGGGCCTGTTTCCCCAGCTACTGCTTTGCAATCATTATCAAGTTCTGAAGCAAGCAACAACGGACAAAAGGGATGAAAAGAAGATGTTTCGCTCTATAACACATACATCATGGCACAGGGCACTCACGTGCAGAGCAAAAACTGCTCCAGTCAGAGTGAGGTCTGCATCCTTCCAGGCAGAAGCTGTTTGCTATTGCACTCCCATGCATCATGCGGAAGAGCTGCAAGGTGGGACCACGCCACAGTGGAGTCCTGTCTTAATCTGAAGGCTGAACCTGGGAAAAGAGCCCTAACAAAGAAGCTGTAGAAATGGTACGTCTAAAAGAAAGGGTTGTTTGGAATGAATGGCTATGGATGTGGATTTGGGGGATATTTTTGCTTTTGTTTTTTATTAATTGTTGTGACTTTGTTCTATTTACTGAAGCAAGTTAAACATTTCCTTATGATAAAGGGAAAAATAGTGCAACTGGTTTCAAATAAACCATTGAACATTTCAAGCTGAAGGGAGCTATGGATGCACATCCAAATAGTCTGCAAAGGTTATTGTAAAGATCAAGATCATTCTCACAGGTCCACATCTATACAGGAATCCTCATTTCCACTTGTAATATTTTATGTGCCTGTAAGTGGAAAAAAAGGTCAGCAATCTGCTCAAAATGATGGTATCATGGTTACAGCACTGGGCTGACTGTCAGGAGGCCACAACTCCATCTCTAGGCATGTCACAACCCTCTTGCATGACCACAGGCAAGTTGGTCTGACTGGGTTCAGGGGGGGATAACCCTGCTGCATATCCAGCTCCTCAGACAGATATCACAGCCTACAGTGAGCACCCACAGCACAAGTGTACATAACGATCTGATGCTTTCAGGTAAGGCTGAAAGTCAGGCGAGAACTGATGTCCTGATCTAATTTTATATCTAATTTTGCAGGCACAAATCAGAGCACAACTCTCAAGTTTTTTAAATGCAGTGGACTAAATTTCAGACCTAAACCCGGTCAATCACACCTTGTAAATACTTCATTTTAAGTAGCATCTGTGGAAGAACTGTCGGGTATACAAAGGATGAGGAGGGAATCAGCAAATCATTTCAGAGTAGGAAGGAAAACTGCTTGAGAGAGGTCAACAGTCCAGAGTGTTCTTCATGATTCAAAACATATCTCCTTCCATAATGTTTTGAAGGAGACTTCTGACTTTAAAACTTTTCCTCATTTATTTACTTATTACATTTTGTTGTCCAGGAAGGTCTGTTGAGAGGACACATTTGCTCCAGAGGGGTACGGCAAGGAAAAGACAGACCAGGAGAAGGGAATGCAATAAGCACTGGAAATGCACAGACACGTTATTGAAATGCTGACCTTTCTGACAGCTCCTGGCTTCCCATCGGCATTGTGCCAGGGCCATGACTATCACGTTTCAGCCTGTGCATTGCCTGCAGCAGAGTGCAGCAATTGCTTTATAATCAGTGGATTTCTTTTTCGTAGTACCTGAGCAGAGTCTTGGGCCGGGGGAGGATGTGGCAAGCAGAGGATGAGAACCTCTGTTCTGGTAAACTGGGAGCTACTCAATTCTGGTTAAATAGAACTGTGCTTATTTATAACAACTACATTTCAGTCCAAGATCCACTGAACTACTCCTCTCTGTTAATGCAAATCTTCAGGGGTTAAACATTGCTTCCCTTTGAGTCAATGATAAAACTCTGGCAGTAGTGGGAGTAAAATGCCGTTGAAAACATCTAATACTGCCTCTAAGAAAAGGTTTGGGTTGGAAGGAAAATTGTTGAGGTTTTTTTTTAATATGATATCTTATATTGAGTTATCAGAACTATTGCACTGTTACAAAATATTTTCCAAAGTCCTGCAATAAAACATAGCTGGAGATTCAAATAAAACAGATTAAAAGAGCTTAGAAGTTTTAACTAAGTTTGCCACTTTCCATTTTGGAAATGGCAAAAAGATCTTGGCATTTCAGAGCAATGTATGAATTTGTATCACAGTACTTACTATCAGGTTATGAACTGATTTGCTGCTCATACATAACTGACATCTAGAAATCTAGGACTAAAAGAGAAAATCTAGAAGCATTACTGACAAACTATGCAATATAAATTTAAGCTCTATATCTATAAAGACACAGAGATAACTTCTAGCAGCATATACCTGTATGTACCTAGTAATGATCCTACACACCTAGGAGCTCCTTAAAAGAAACTACTTATTGAGTAACAAGATATAAGATTTCTTGATATTTGTTCTTTGTTAAATTCATTAAGTATTAGACTTAAGTAAGGGTTTTAAACAATGTTTTTCAGGTATTTGAATTCACCTGAATTGCTTCAGTGGTGCTGATGCTACTTTGGTGTTTCACAGGGTCAATTTTACAGGGAAAGAATTTCATGCGAAGTAAGGGAATTTAAGATACTTGGAAAATACGGGCAACCATAAGTGAACATCAGTATCAGAAACATGATTTCAAAAGTATGATCAATAAACCAAAAATCTTCACAGGTCTACTGGAAATGATATGAAATTCATTGGAGCTAGCTATGAACTTATGAAGAGCTTCATTATCTCCTAGACCAGGACCATGACCTCCTCTCAGGTTGCTAGTGACAACCCCCTAGGACAAGGTCTCCATGTGACATCATACAGGACCTTAAAATGTTCATTTGAAAGAGTTTTGAAAAATATTTTCCAAGAACTATGAACAGAATATGTAGCAGAATAATCTCAATTATATTCAAAGAACTATTCATTTCTATGGACCACGCCAGCAAACCTGCATCATTCTCTCTAGACAGTAACACAATCTCTGCCTGGATGACGCTCAGTAATCCTTCTGTGAGCATCCAGGCCTATTTCTTTTCAAGAAGCTGGTCAGGTTTCTGAAGTCTAACTCAGCCACCATCCTCTCCTCCCAGTTTGACCTTGCAGATGAGTCCCATCAAGCACTCAAGCATACGACTAAGGAAGGCAGACAACACCCAGCTGTGGAGGAGCTCTGTAATCCCAAGGGAATGCTGGATTTCTTGCTGCAAGAGAAGCAAAACTCTTTGACCTCTCAGCTTCCAGAAACGTTAGTTCTTTTGCACTGAAAATAACCCATTAGCTTCTATGGATAAAAAACTATCGTATCCCTATGTGTTAAACATTTACTTAAAAATCTTCAGAAATCACATCATTTTGGATGTCTTCCTGTCTCCACCCTTTTATTTTCTTCTAGTCTGTGATTTCAGTACTCTAACATTTCACGAGGAAACTCACAGCGAATCTGAAGCTTTAAACAAGCTGTATTATTGCATTAAAGACCTAAGTAAATGTTTCTTTTGAGCAAGACAAAAAACCAAACAAACACACATTTTTTCCCCCCAAGTCTCCTCTATAAAGCAGGAAAAAAAAGTGAGTTTGTAAGAAAGAATCATTTCTACTTTAATGGTGCTTTTGTCACTTTTCCAAAACTCCAGTGCTTGATATAAGGCGTCTGGCCATGGATTGCTAAAGGCATTAAAGTTTTACTTCTAAAAACTGGCATTAAACTTCAAAGCCATTTGATCAGGCAGCTTTCTCAAATTTCCAGTTTAATCTAAAACTCTATGATTAAGGTGGCAAACTTGCATAAATTTGGTTCTTAATGTTAGGACCATAAGATGTATCCAGTTCTGTTTTCAGAAAGGTGGCCTCACTTGGGTGCATGTTCATCAAAGCATATGTCCAAGCTTGTAATTCAAATATTCAGGAACTTGGTCTAGCACTAAAGCAGCAGAAATAGCTCTTAAAAAGTAAAGGCAACCGAAAAAAACCCAAACCAAACCCCAAAGACACAAGATTCAGGCTCCAGGTTCTGTCTACAGAACAGAAAATGATATTTTAACCATTTCACACAAGGCCAGGTATGACTATGTTACGGATATTGAGCAAGGAGTGTGGGGTGATAGCCTTCCTTGTCTGTCTTGGACTTGCAAAATTAGGGCAGAAAGAATGGACTGATTCTATTTTTGGCAGCTCCTTGGGACTTTGGGTCGCTGAGGTTTTCTGTCCCCACCTCTGATCGTCTCAGAAGTTTCCATACATTTGGGAAGTACAGTTAAAGCAAGAGCTGCAATGCTGTGGCATGCAGTCCAGAACAGTTGTGATGTTTTAATGCATGAGACTGCATTTTGGTGGCAGTGGTGGTCGGTGTTTCAGCCTCTGTTCATCATTTCAGTGGGTTTCAGCCCTCTGTTCATCACCCCCACTTATGGGTCCAAACCCTTTGATCTCTCAGCTCCAAAAGACACAAATTCATTTCTCAGCAGTACTGCTTAAGACAAAAGTTTGCCCCATGAAGTCAGTCATTGGATTTCCAGACAACAGATTCCCACCAGGGGGTCAGCTACTTTCAGCACTGGTAGTTTACCTTTGTGGTGGATGGAAAACACACTAGCAGAGAGTTTGTTTTGGCCCCACAATACAGGGCTGGCTGCGCTCTGCATCCAGCAGAAGATTGTTGTTCCAACAATGGAAAACGGAAGGGGGGAAGAGATGAACTCAGAGCACGCAGCACACCAAAGCCAAAACACACATTGCAGACGTTTCTGCTACAGTGGGATACACAGGTTAAGTCAAGTTAACACTCTGCAAGTCTAAAAACTCACACTCTGGCAAGTACCAGCCCTCAGCAGACCCTGACAGAGCAAAAGCATATTACTCTGGCAAGGCAACGAATAGATGGGAAGCTTGAGGGTTTTAACAAGTTGCTCCTAAGACTTAACATTATATCTTCTTCCCTGATGCGTTCCCTTCCTACAGCCTTTTCTGAGGAGGGGGTTGTGTAGAGTTAAGTCATTTGGCCGCGGGACAAAGGAAGAGGAGGATAAAGAGCAACTGAGGGGGCAAAAGATGAGAGCAGTGGGAAGACAACTCAGCTGCAAAGGAGAGCGCTCTCCCAGCTATACAAGGGAGCTGCTGAGGGCATAGATGGGAGGGAGAGATCACGCAGGAGAAGCCACTGGCAAAGAAGGCTGTCCTCTCTGGGCTCCACGGATGAACTACTATGTGAGGATGTATGGAGCAAAACACACCATTAACACATACACTCAGGTTCACTCGTGGCAAAACAGAAGCTACTTGATTGCAGCTTCCCCAGGCTTGTCAGCGTGAGAAAATACACTATGCATAGCCCCACTCATTGCAGAAGTTGTGAATAGCCAGAGGCTATGTAGAGGTATTAGCTCAGCCACAAGCAGTGGGAGGTTGCTCAAGGCATCCTCACCAGGCAGGTCAGCACCAACACATGGCATTTTCACACCCAGTTACATATCTGAATCCCTGAACCAGCAGGACTCTTTGACTGCAGGGTATCCCATCCTCTCCCTTCCCTAGCTGAAGCTCAAGGGAGATAATCAAGGCAGAAGAAGGTTTTTCCTTCATCTTCCAAGCTGTGGAGATACAAATTGCTTCATCCCAATCACCAAGGAGAGGCCTATGTGCATGCTTTAGCACGGCACATAGCCTGGATTTCATACCATGCCTCTTCACTTTTCCTCCCTCTCCTGCTCTCTCTCCCTTTCCACTGGCTCACGCTGAAACCAACTTTCCTTTTACCCCACCCTCTCTCAGCATCTCTTCTTTGGGCTGTGATCACTCTTTGTCCACTGGCTTTGTCCTCCATGGTCTCATCAAGCCCAATGCAACATCCCAGCATTAGCTGAGCTCAAGCTAAAGCATTCAAATATACCATTTAACATTGGATGAAACTCAAGCTTGGGAATTCTGTATATCCTCCATGTATTCAGCTTGTACAAACAGCAGTAGATATTTCTGTCCCTTCTACACAGGCACACACATGCTCTTGCTGCTCTCATCCCTCTGCAGGCATTCCCCAAAAGCCACCTAAAAATTATTGTAAATGCAACACCACGTTATGTCTTCTGAAAAATAAAATAAAGTAAAATAGTCAAACCCTGGCATATATCCAGAGAGGAAAGTGTCAGATCTCAGCTGGTAAATAAGATGTTACTGTGAAGCTTGTAAAGCCAACGTTATTTCTCCTTTGTAAAGGCTCTACCTGCATAACATGAAGGGGGCTCAGTGACAGACACATTAAAACACCATTAAACTGTGAAATAGAACACAGTGTGAAAATAGATTTAACCTTCACAGCATATTGATCTCTACCCCGCGCCGTGCCTAAGTTCTTGGACAACTGTTTTATAATAGGTTTTACTTATTTTCCTGTTGCTATTCTGACTTCCTCAGAGGAGGGTGTTATTTCTAAAAGCTCCTGACAGCTAAGGGAAAAGTGGGCTTGTTTCTTAGTCATCGCTCAGTGCTCGAGAGTTGCTGCTGCCAGCTGCTCCATAAACAGAAATCACTTTTGTGTAAGTGAAGGATGGGTCTGGGCAGCAGTGATTGCGGTGGGATGGGAGGAGGAGGAAGGGGAAGCGGAAAGGGAAGAGGAGACGGGCTGTTTGCAAGGACTCTGCTGAACAAAACTATGCAGGATGCAGGCAACCAGGCTGAACCTGAAATGCCTTTTGAAAGGGACAGCGCCAAGATTTATTTAAGTGTGGAGGGACTTGGACCGTGTTTGTGAAGATAGGTAAAATAATTGTGCGCACATCTGCATATTCAGACAGGAAATCCTTCTGATGAATTGACTGCTAGGGGTCACGCTGCTGCCAGCCAGTTGTGATACTTTTACTGTGAGATAGGGACTTCTCAGTGATGAGTTATGCCATAGGACCTTTGAACCCCCTGTCACCTCCCCTCTGACCATTCATCCATCTCCCAGAGCCTTATGTTAAGAGTTCAAACTTCTCCAAATGGCCAAGTATTTTTCTTTTTCACATTGGTTCAACAAAAATGTTCCACCCAGCTCTACACTGAGATTTCCTTTCTGACCACCCCAAAATAAACCCAGGCGGAACACGGGACAGATAATGTCCAGCCACGTCCTGTAGCCCTGAACAAGGGTTTTGTAACACCCATGCATGAACTAGATAAATTTTTGGGGTTGTGAAGGGGTTATTTTTATGGAAATGTTTCTAATGCTTTCCCCATCGTGGTCATTTGACAAATCTTGGCCTGGCTGGAGATCTCTAAACACATGTAAAGGGCAGGCTAAGCTCATCCGTCAGATATCCCTGACATAAGGCATAGAAATCAAATCTCTAAACTGGCTGCTAGGCATGGCTGAAGCTGAGAGCTGGATTTGTGTAGCCAGACCTTGCCAGTAAATTAGCACCATACCAGACACATTTGTACACATGATTCATGGGCAATTTGCAAATTATCTATGAGGCAACCATGCAACTGCCACAGAGGTGACTACCCAGCAACGCTGTTTGGGGTCAATTCCTGAACAGTGAGAGAGTTGCATTGACTTCAGTAGGACTGGGATGGTGCTCACTGAGCTCAACTGCCCGCTTTGCTTAAGCAGTCCAGTTTTCCATAACATCACGTATTTTGACATAGCATAAATGCCAACCATTCCCCAAAACCTGCAGTCAACCAAATGCATAGCAAGGTTAAATTTATCGCATCCACACATGAACTCTAATAATAATGATAATACTAAAAGAATGGGAAGTCTGAGGGCAAGCAAACTGACCTTAAGACCTGGCAGTGGGAAGAGTTATTTCTTGTAAAATTTTCTGGGGGAAGCATATGTTTTATAGGAGTCTTCTGTTCTGAATTACTTTAATCCAAGTCACACTGTGATGACGGAAAAGCCTGAACACATGAGAAAACAGAAAATAGCTATTTGGAAATAAATTCCCTGTAAAAAAGCCTAATGCTAAGCATGTGCAATAGAAAAATGCAACAGAAAAGCTGTAGAAACCCCACTCATGTCCCCAGACTCCTCACTTCCTCAGAATGATTGCACACTGCACACATGGCTGCTGACTCTGGTATCTCCATGATTCTGTAGAATCACAGCACGGTTTGGGTTGGAAGGGACCTTAAGATCATCCAGTTCCAACCACTGCCATGAACTTCCACTAGACCGGGTTGCCCCAAGGTCTGTCTGGCCGGGCCTTGAACACTGCCAGGGATAGGTCAGACAAAGCTTCTCTGGGCGATCTCTGCCAGTGTCTCACCACTCTCACAGTCATCCAATAGACCCATAGTTAGATTTACATTTAGGAATACTTTCTGGTCTTGGAGACTTTAGTCTCTGTTGCACTGAAATGACTACCCTGAATTGAAAATACTTGTTTATTAATCCTATGCTATACACTGAATGGATTAACAATGCAAAAAAGGATAATCTGCATGGGCAAAAGGACCCACAGAAATATGCATCAACTATATCTCACTTTAAGAATCAAATGAAAAATCTGAATAACGTGCTATTTTGACTGGAGTGTGCAGTAAAGGCGCATAATCCACCTTTCCTTTAGGTAGAGCCTAGGAAACCACACTCAATAATTGTTAAGCAGGTGGGACAAGACTTTATCTCCTCTTCTGCTGCAGCACAGTCTCCATTTCAAGTAGCCTCCAGCATTAATCATTGCGCTGCCAAGTAAGGTACTTGCTCACCTTGTCAGATATAGAAATATTATAGCACAATAAGCAGTTAGTGAAGAATGGGAACCGGCTGATTGGCAGGAACCCGTCGGGGGGCAGGGAACTGTGATGATGGAAAAGTCCGAACACATGAGAAAACAGAAAATAACTTTTTGGAAAGAAATTCCTTGTAAAGAAGCCTCATGCTAAGCATGTGCTATAGAAAAGTGCAATAGAAAAGTTGCAGAAACCCCACTCGTGTCCCCAGATTCCTCGCTTCCTCAGAATGATTGCACACTGCACCCATGGGTGCTGGCTCTGGTGAGCAGCAGCTCTGCAGAGCTTCAGGGCACAAATTAAATCCCTCAGAGCCCTTTCCCAGGAAGGAATTGACAACTGCAAAAGCATCAAGCTTGAATGTTCTGTTGTACAGGGGTAAGTAAGGACCAAGTGCTGAAATCACCAAGGCTCTGCTGGCACGAGCAGGAAAGATGCTGCCCCTTCTACTAATAGTGGACAACACTGCAGTGGAGGAGGAATACAGGCCACTCCCAGAGAACGTGAGCTGTGCAGAAGCTCCCTCCCAGCTGATTGTGAGGGAAGATACTTCTGCCCCCCCAAAACCCATCACCTACAGAGACATTATGTTCTGCTGGTTTGCAGTGCAAGCAGAGAGCGGGCAGTAAGCTCATGTGGCCTTGGATCTTGATGGGTCGAAATTAAAGTACTTCATCTTGGCTGTAGCAGATCTGGGCATGGGCTGGGTAAAGCTACACCTGAAGTACTATCCTTGCACCAGCCTAGAGCTCTCAAGGATCCTTGTGCTTTTTGAAACAGCTGCTGCCCAATTCTTTGTCACTGAATCAAGGCAAAGATTTTTCTGCTCTTCAGAAAATGGGAACACCCTGGCACAATGTCAGCAACGTTGGCCAGTTAATCACCACCGTGAAGCAAGAAGACGGACAGACTGCCTGAGAGCAGAGAACAAGCTCCAGGCTTCTCCTCCGAGCTGGTGCAAACCCAGAGCATTCATAATCAAGTGAGAACTGCTTACAGCAATGTTCGCTGCTCCTTCATCACTTAGTAGTGGCCATGTCCCAGTTACAAGAATCATTTCCAAGGCATGTCACACTTATGAATGCTTTTCCAGGGCATCACCATCCTCTCTGCATTAGGAGCACCTAGCTAATCAGCAGCAAATTTGGCCACTATTTATCCCTTTCACAGAGGTAGCCAGACTAATCCAAAGCCTTTGAACTCAGCAGGCACTTGATTTCAGTGCACTTAAGGTGCAAATCAAGAACACCACCTCAGTATAGGAATGCAAGTGCAAAACACTCAACTGTTAATTTATTTTTCATGTAGAGAAATGGCTCTATTTCCCCTACAGGAATTCTAACACTGCTTCTATTCCCTGAAAGGAATTCACCTTTTCCCTGAGCCTTCCAGAGAACAAACACTCCCTCCACAGCACAGCTTAAAAAGCTGTTTCCATTTCTGATTATACTAGATCAGAAGGATATGGCATCCAGCCATTTGACTGAAGGGCAGTGAAAATTAAGACCTTCACCTTCCCTCATCCATTCATGGACATCACTATTCTGTTTTTAAAAACATTCCAGAAACTTCTATCTCACCATACAGTGTGCTACACAGATGGTCCTCAGCTTCTATTCATATACACAGACAATCCTATATAATTTCAACACCTTGCTTCTAGTTTACTCTGCTCCCAAAAAGACACCTTAATTGCCTTTGTTCTGGCTAGCCTCTATTTTAAGAGCTCTTTGGAATAATCCTGTCCTTTACGACCCATTGCAACTTTTATCAGCTCTTACTTTTACAGCAAATGATGGGACTCAAGAGGCTTTCCTAGGGTCAGCACACACTTCTCTCAGCAGGACTTCAACACAAGGCTGTTGCTAATCCTGGACTTCCCTGTGGATAGGACAGGTCACCAGGCAGAGGGGAGCAGCAGACCCTGATGTTGAATCAATGGCCCATGGAGGATGATAAAACCAGTTTGGTGCTTAAGTAGAAGAAAATGTAAAGACAAGGCAAAGGTAAGTCTAAACCAAAATAATTCGGGGTGCTAATCCTTTTCCTGCAGAAGACTTGCTCTGTGACCTTGAATAAATGCTTCCTCAGTAAATAGCTCAAGTTTCTCCACTTGCCCTCTGGTCTTCTGATCAAAAGGCCAAAGTCTTCAGGATAGCACCTGAAGGTTACATGTTGTATTTGGATCTCCAAGTTCAACCACTTAATAAACCTATTTAACAGTAATCTCGAGGGCAAAGCCTGAGATGCAAATATATCATTCAGAAATGTATTTTGAAGCAATAGACTAGCCCGTGACTATGGAAAAATGATAATAGCAGCTGCTTACAGCAAATGGTATTGCCCAAATTGATATCATATCAAATTCAAAAGGTCTGAACAGAAGCATCTGGGCCATCACGGTAGAGTTAAAAACAAGCCCATTGAAAATGGATAAACAATTAAAAATGTATTGAAAGAAGAAAGAAAAAGAGAAATCATTCCTAATTAATTCTAGTGCCCTGTACAACCTCAGACTATTTGTAATCCTACAGGGAACATCTTTATTGATCTGGGGGACGCTGCAGCAGACTTCTGATGCTTATCTCAGCATAAAAATAGGCTCTTGTGATGAGCAGTGATTTAATTACATGACAATCACTGCTAACAATGCATGGCGAATACCAAAAATATGCAGAGCAAGAGTGGCAGTGATAAATGCAAGGCAATGGCATTGACTTTCAGTAAAGTCGTCTATTGCCAGAGATGGAGGAAGGCTTCACCTCCTTTCCCACCCCTTCTTCTAAGGTTGTAGCTGCTGTGCAGCTCCAGATACTCACTCTGTGGAGTGAGCCAACCACAGGCAGACAGAAGGTGGAGGGAGAAAGATAGCCATGATTTAGCACACAGGCCCTTGAAACAAACAGTCTTTTTTTGTCTTTGGGAACATATGCTCTTTCCACTGTGCATCTCCGCTTAAAGATGAGATTTTTCTCTCTCCTTTGGAAGGTGGCAGTACTGAGCAAGTAAACAATACACGGTTTTGCTGCGCACGGTCCCAGGGACTTAGAAGCAGTTGCCCTACGTGGTATTGAGAGATCACAGATCAGCCAACTCTTATCTTTCACATACAGTAGCTAGAACAGAAGTAGCAGCAAGTGCTTGCTCAAGAAATAAAAATAATGTTTTTTTTTGTTTCTATCTCCTTAAAAAAAAAATAAAATACCCACAGCAGGAATAAAGGGTAGTGTCACTATGATAAACCCCTTTTATTTACTTACCATTATTGAGGGTACAATAGATATATTTGCAGCATCTTTGAAGCCACTGTAACAATACTGGTGAGCAGATCTTGCACGTCCCTGGAAGAGTTTGGATCCAGCGCCGTTTTATCCCTACATCCCTTTGGTACTGAAGGAGAATCTAGGCTGACTATGCATTTGGAAATGCAAGGCCCAAGTCTTAAGGTTTTGTCATCTCTACTTGGTAGATGACACTTAAACATTTAATATCCTTCCTATTATAAAAGACACTTTGCAAACATGCAGAGATCAAGAGCAGAGAAATTCTTCTTTCATCTGCTAGAAATCTGATCACAACAAGCAGAGGAGAGGAGAAATCCCTAGCTAAGCAGACCCTAGGCTTCCTGGGGAAGCAGTCCCTAGCATAGAATCCCTACAAACACCCATTCATCCACTCCTCAAATCACTGAAGCCCAGTGCCTTATCCTCCCTCCATGGACTGAAGGCCACTATTCAAATGTGCTAGAGAGTCATTCTAGTAGCCAATGATCACTGGTGTGAGGCACAATCTCTTGACCATATGAGTCTGATCATGGTTGGCCCTGGAAGCCCCAGAACCAGATCTATGTGTCCGGTCTATGAGCCTGTCCTACCTTCCTAGTGCAAGGAAGTCCTCAAGAGGTTAGAAGGCTGGCTGCACGAGCACAAACGAAGTTTACATGTCTTCCAGCTCTTACTTTCTTCCCCTGCAAGCGGCACATCATCTTGTTCAGCCAAGAGGGAAATTGCAGGTGTTCAATCCAACACACAGAAACCGATTGGCAGCGTTCCTTCAAGTAAAATTTAACAAGAATCACCAGCCCTCAGGTTAAAGCCACGCTGAAAACTTGAACTCATGCCCACCCAGGTGCTGCTGCTGTGGCAAGCACTGAGACCTGCATGCTGCCTCCTGCTTCCCCGTGCTCAGTTTCATGATTCATGTCAGAAGAGCATGGTTTTTATTCAAAGCAAAATGACCTTCTGAATTCTCTTGAAATGCTGCACTGTTTTTAAGTCAAAGCATCATGAAGTGGACTAAAAACGCTATAATCTCAAGAGGTTGTTTTTTTAACTCCAACATTATTTCTAAATGCTTGTGAATATTTATGTTCATCATAAATGTATCTTTTGCACACATGGTCTTTGAAGTATATAATCACTGCTACTGCTGAGGGTCTTCCCCACTGACAAACTGCCAGGCAGACTCTCCCAAAATGACAGAATTTCACCTGGCTTAATTTACCCCAATTTGAGAACAATTAAAACACTCCATCTGCAATACAGCAGATTAACAATCATTTATATCTCAGCTTTCTTCTGAGTTGCTAACTTTAAGGATGCTAAACAGTAGATATTCTTATCATGTCTCTGTGTGATTTGAAGGGGTAAATGCACCAGAATCCTGACACATGTAGCTTTACAGATAAAATACATGTACAATATTAAGTCAGAACAGGATTCACTTCTAACACATGCCATAGTCTCTGAAGTCAAAGCTAACGTTTCTCAAACAGCCTATCAGCTTAGTTTAAAAGATGGAAAATCTAAAGGTTAAGGTTCGATTAGAAAGTATTTTGTTGATTTTTTTTCTTAACATATAGGACATGCCAAATTCCTTCCTGGTGTGAATCGACCGGTCTGATTGGAAAATAACCCCAGCTCTATTTGTGGGAATGCTTGCAGGATCAGGCCCTTCAAATTAAAGGAGTAAAAAACATAGCCCCATGTAGAGTACAGGAAATTAAATGGCAAGTCTCTGTTTGCTAGAGGGACAGCTCAAATCAAGGAGTTAAGAGTCTTACCCCAGGCAGTGAATTAGCAGCAGCCAGTCTAATTTCTAGGGAAAGAATGCTTTCCCTTTCCCAAGCGAATGGGTTTGGGGTGGCAGGTCTGCTAGGCAGTGCTCTCTGGTGGCAGCCCCAGGTCAGCAGGACAGAGCTTGAGCTCTCCATTGCTTTGTGGGTGGCTCAAGAGAGGACTGTGGGGGAAGCAGAGGGAGGAACAGCTATAGCTGAAGGTTAAAACTGGAGCTTTGCAAGAAGAGGAAATAAAAGGTGCGTGACATTTCCACCGACTTTGCTTTATTCAGTTGTTCTCTTGCTTTCCACAATGTGCATTTCAGTGACTGAGCTTTACTGACAGTGATCCATAGGGGAGCTGAGTCCTCAGTCTTATTTATGATTATTCAAGAAACCAGCCTCCAGCAGCAGCTTACATTTGAGCAAACCTTAGTACCTATTGCATTTGCACATATGTCAAATGCAGTTATTTACACACTTACCTCTTTATTCATATTCCAGTATCTCCATGATTCTGTAGAATCACAGAATGGTTTGGGTTGGAGGGGACCTTAAGATCATCCAGTTCCAACCACTGCCATGAACTTCCACCAGACCGGGTTGCTCCAAGTCCTATCCAGCCCGGCCTTGAGCACTGCCAGGGAGAGGACAGACACAGCTGATTTGCCCTTCTTATCTCTAACACTGATTTCTTATTGATAGCTGAAGGTTGCCATGAGACCTTCACCACTGGCTGTGAACTTCATGTGGGACATGTATGAAGACAGGCTGAGAAAGTTGGAGCTGATCAGCCTGGAGAAGAGAAGCTGTGTGGAGACCTCAGAGTAGTCTTTCAGTATCTGAAAGGGGGGCTATAAGGATGCTGGGGAGGGACTCTTCATTAGGAACTGTAGTGACAGGACAAGGGGTACTGGGTTAAAACTTAAACAGAGGAAGATCAGATTGGATATAAGGAGGACGTCCTCTACTGTGAGGGTGGTGAAGCACTGGAATGGGTTGCCCAGGGTAGTTGTGAATGCTCCATCCCTGGTGGTGTTCAAGGCTGGTTTGGACAGAGCCTTGGGTGACATGGTTTAGTATGAGGTGTCCCTGCCCAAGGCAGGGAGACTGGAACTTGATGATCTTAAGGTCCTTTCCAATCCTAACTATTTTACGATTCTATGATTCCGTATCTCCTTATCCAGATAAATTAAAAGCATCAGCTTAACCTCAAATGTTTATTGCATTTCAAACAGCATTTATCAAAACAAAGAACTCATTACAACATATATAGGTACTGGACCACCCAAACCCCTTCATTTGGTATGCCTCCAGCATAAGAATCTAACACAAATTATTTTGAAATACAACATATCTACACTAAAATGAAAAGACATCACCCTGTCTCCTGAAATCAGTTCCACATGGAAAAATCTATAGGGGAAAAAAACATTAAATTATTAGTCTCAACTTTTGAATAAATAAACAATTTTCCTGCAGTGGAATGTTTTCACTCAAATAAACGATCAGATCTCACATGCCTACTTAAATATGTCTGACTTCAGTCCTTATAAAATGACAAGACCTCAGTATGATAAACCAGATGATAGTTTAAAGCGAGACAATGAGGCATTGTTTACAGAGAAGATTGAGAAACTGGTTTAACAAAAGGGGTCCGTGGACATCTATTGTACGTACAAGAAGGAGATTTACTGGAGATTTTGTAATTTCTACAAGGCTCTTTCCAACCAGCTTCATTAACTTCAAGTAAATCAAATCATGCAGAGATCTGGCTCAGCCAGAGAGACATGCCGGGAAAGATACAAAATGAAGAAGAACAGACGCAAGATGATAAGCTTCAGAATCTTTGGCATTTCTCATAAACATCTTCAAGGTTTTTAAATCTGTATATTCACCCATTTTCCCACACACACTCGCCTATAAATACATTATACATGTACTCTTCTTTATACACAACTTTGTATATGCATGGGTACACAAGCACACGTGCACACAAAGAGGTGTTTTTGTGGCTTTTAAACCAAGATAATCTTTTTTCTATCCTTTCCACTCGCAGCTACACACAGCTTTGCATGAGCAAAATACATTCCTTCTCCAATCGAGTCTATGAAAATGTGCCTCTCTCATTCAAAGGCACAGGGGGGCTTGTTACTTTGAAAAATAAACTTGAAAAATCACTGAATCTGAGTAATAATCCAGTGGAAGACACTCTGGTGTTAATACATCATCTTAAAATTCATGCAACAGGCCCACAAGACTGAATCAGTGAACCACATGGCTCAAATCCATTTGGATCACTGATCCATAAGTGATGTTTTACCTGCTTTACCTTTAATTAGATGAATTCCAAAGTCAATGTTTGTTAAACACAAACCTGTCTGTCAGGTTTCTCTATTACTTTGTACTGTGAACTACCCCAGGTGATGCTGGTGGTAACCTCTGCCTCGGAATTACAAGCAGCAACTCCAGCTCTTGACTTACTGTGGTGACAAATTGCTCCAATGATGTCCTACAGCACCTAAAGGACTGAGGGCTACACCCTCACCAAAATCAAGCAGGTTTATATAGGATTCTGTGCTTGTTTCCCGGTCAAATAACATGAATAATGCTGGCTATCTGAAGTATATGAAGCAGAAGCACAGTAGCCAAAAGACTGGTAAGCAAGCAAGAAATCACATTCTCTTCAGAATAGAAAATGGGGTCCTTTCTTCTGCCTCTTCGTTGCTCAGTTTCCATATGACTTCACTTTCTGATCCTCTCCTGGTGAGCTACCAGGAAAGAGTCCAAGACATCAGTGGTGGATCAAAGTCTGCACTATTGCACAACCATGTTTTTAGGCATTATGCTGTCTTTCTGCACAAGCACTTGTCTCTTTAAGGCTATAATGTGTTTTTTTCCTTGGATGTGTAGTGTTGACCCCTTTGGATTTAGACAGGAAAATAACAGCTACGCTGAAAATATCTGATGAGATAGAATTATAAAAGGCAAGTTAACAGAGTCTTTTCAGGTCAGCGAGTTAGGCTTTTCTACAGTCTCTTAATCCTTTTACAGCAGAAGGTTCTCATGCATCCATTGCCAGCAATGGATCTCTGATGATTCCAGTAGCCAAAGAGTTAACTACAGGGTGAGCTTTGAAAAAAGAAGGGGGGTGGGAGGGAAGGAAAATAAAGGGAAAAAACCCCACAAGTGCTGGATGAAATATTAAGATATTGTTGGAGCTCCTCGCATTTTCTGCTAATTATGATAAAAAACTTCTTAGAATGTACACTGCTTGAACAGAAGATGGGTATCAAAGACTCGTTAATTCAGAGCTTAAACCTTCCTAGGCACAGTGATTTAACTCCGAAAAGAATAGCTTTCATATCTTAATGTAAATCTGGTGGATATGTTAAAAACCGGTTCAGAGCATCTCCTCACATCAGCTCAGCTTATCTGCTACGCTAAGCGGAATTATCTCTTCCTACATAAAGCAGGGAGTGCTGCCACATCCAGCCTCTGCAACCAAAGGGAAAAAATAAAGTAGTGCAGTTGTACCATCCTCTCCCATTCTCTTCCCCACCTCAAAAACTAGTTCATACATTCCCACCTTGCTCTTTTTTGGGCTGCAACTCCATGCTCAAAAGGCAACCCAAAAAGGACAACCCAAGATAGGTGTTTATAAAAAAAACATATCTTCAAATAAAAAACAAACCCAAAACCCAAAGTTTGTGAGTCTGTTGCAGTGATTATAGTGTTGTTCTGAAGCAAGAAGGGGAGGAGGGAAGCTCATGTTCATGCGTAGGGGGTACGGAGGGAGATGCTGCATTCCGAAATCACGCTGCATCCTATAGCGTGCTCCGCTTTTTCCTAATGGGACTGGAGCTGCTGTATGGTTTCAATTCAGCATGCTGCACCTGTAAAAACAAACAGACATGACGTTTGCAGTTAGGTAACTCTAGCTCACTACAGTGTGTGTTAATGGCTCCCTGAGGACAAACCAAGGGAAACTAAGGAAGGTTCAAAAGTAATGAATCATTTTCTAAACACAGGAACACGGGGGATTAATTGCAGGAAGGATTTGAGAAGTCATGCATCATTTCTTGAAACGAAAATATTAAAAGCAGATTTCTCTAATGAGATACATGGGGTTCTACCTGATTTCAGCAATGTAGGGTAGATCTTTTGGGTTTGTTTTGGTTTGGGAGGTGTTTTTCTTATCTTTCTGGCATTAACCTATAAGTTTAATGAACTTCTGTCAGGAGTTTCAATTCAAGTGGATCCCAATACACAGTAAGGTAACAGTCGTCACAACCATCCACAGACCTCAGGATGCTGACATAATCATTTCAAAAAAGGAAAATATTTTCCCAAATAGAACCTGGACAAAGCTGCCTCCACCTTTCAAACCAATTTCATACACAACATAATGGTTAAAGCATGTGTTATGAACTGACAAGGATGGTGTAACCTCCAAATGGTCTGTTCTACAGAAAAGTATTCCCATTGAAATCATGGGGCAACTTCTGCTGACCATGACACCTTTTTCACTCCTCCTCTTTTGTCCAACACATGCGGGTTGTATACAAATGGCTATAGCATGGACAGAGCAGATTTCTAACTCATCGCAGTACCACAGTGAAATGATGATGCATTGATAGCACAGAAAACTGAAAACATAAAACATTGATATCATGTAAAAGCAGACAGAGGGACTTTAGATCTGCCATGGATTTGCTTATGGCTGTCACATCAGCTTGCTATTTTTAGGACTAGTGGAAAACTCTGAGAAGGTTTGTCCCAGCCTAGGAACTTTTATCATTCCTCCCATAGAAAATAGTTATCATTTTCCTTAGACAGCTTAAAGGATCCCCAAATGATGGAAACCACTCAAGGAAATGTTATAAATGTAAATGTTAAATAAAGCACAAACAGAAAAGCAGCTTATCTTTAAGCATAAACACTAAAAGGGCATATGCAAACCATCAGTGCAAATCCAGCGTGCTTTACAAGAACAATGACAAAAATAAAGAACACTGAAGCTTAAAGTCTATGATCACTTCTGCTTAGCTTTTTTTCTCTCTCACCAGTCTATGGCGAGATTTCACTCAAGATCAAGACCAACCAATCTGGTGGCCTATTGAAATGTCACCAGAAGCCGTTCCAACCTTGTTTCTCTACCAGATGCCTTGACACTGCATGTCAGCAATTACTTTTCTGTCTCCAACGGAGTAAAATCACTATAGGCAAGATTGTGATCCTCTTATTCACAATGAGCAGCACCTCACTGTGAAAGTGCCACAATTCACAGAGGAAGGTACAACATAAGTGGGATCCAGGGCATCAGGATCAGGGCCTGAGGACACGGATTCCAGCTGATTAAAACAAAAGGAAGAATCCTTTATATTTTGTGGCTTCATTACTCAGCAAGACTATTTTCCTTTCTCCAAGAGAAATAAACAGATCTTGACATTCTGAAGGACTTATTGTTCAAATAATTCCCAGGAAGATAGGCAAGATTACTAAGACACTGTTGTTGTTTCAAAGAAATAGAAGAGACTTGACTGAAATTGAGGGAGGATAGACTCTGGTTAGATTAGAAGTTATAATTCCATAATGGTAGAAGATTGATCTGATCAACTGCAGAGTTTTTAATACACATCTCAAGGCTTTCTTTAAAGGAAAAGATGAGCAGAGCATTGTCCAAGGGAGGCCTGGAGCTCAAGCACAAAGTCACAGAAATAATGCCCTCCCCCCTTTTTTTTTGAGAAAAGAGAAATTCAGCAAATCCTTTTGGATGGTTATCTCTATCAAAGGCGCTATTTTTCCCTTCCCGCCGTACAACTGCCAGAGCAGAAAGGTGACGGAAACCATAGTTCAGTAACCATGCTGGGTGATTTTCCAGATCATTTTAAAGTAGGTTTTTTCAGGATAATTTCTCTGCAATCATTTTATCCTTCTGACAAAGGATTTTGGCTCCCCTCTCTTCTAACAGCCTCCCCCTCCCACCTTTGTGGATTTTCCTCAATTCCTTATCTTCGTTATTCAAAAGTGCACTGGCATCATGGTCCCCAAGCAGAGCACCAGCCGCTCTCAGTACCGCTTGTTGCCTCTGTTGGCGGTGGCCATTCATTACCTACCTTTTGAACATCAGATGGTACCCTGGAGAGGAAATCTAGTAGCTCATTATTGTCGATGGCGTAGGGATTTCTAAGCCTCTTAGTAAATTTATTTATGCCTAGGAAAAAAAAGAAGGCAAACAAAATGATATAACTCTTTTCTATTCCCTCCCTCCTAAATCATTCAGGCAAGGTGAAAAAGGGAAGAGGAATTCACAAGTGCAAATCAGTGTGAAAACAGTGCCTTGGACTTAAAGCCATGCACATATTCCCTATCATGTGGAATTATTCACAAGTGCCTCCTGGAGGAAGTAGAGGATGTTTTTTATAAAGGTATTTCTCTACTTTGGGGATTGACTGTTGTCAACAATGTGGAAAAAGAGATTGCAGAACGCGTTTATTCTGGGGGATATTGTGGAGGGAATGCATGAATTAAAAGCAGAGAATGCTGTTAAATCTTGTATCCTCCATGACCAAAGACAATCTCTCTGCTCTTGCCCAGGGAATTGGAGGGCTCTGAAAGTAACTGGGCAAGATAAAGGCTTTTTTCCTTCCATTTCTTCTGAAAATAAAAGCTTCTCATCCCTGCCATGTCTCCTAGCTTACCCTCTCTTTGCAGAACCAGATTTGACAAGCTGGCCATATTATGATGCTGTGTGAAACTGTAAAAACTTACTGCAAGATTTACTTTATTTTGATCTTAGGGTAAGTAATTTGGCTTACTAAGTGCAGCAACAGAGCTACCTGTCTCCATGGACTTAGTTACGCTTCAGCTGTCAGAGGCGGTCCCTAATCTGGATAGAAGACCCACGGGAGTGTAGTGTTCATACTGTGGTGTTCATGAGGTCTCCTCTTCTCCCTTTGAGGAAAGGGAATGATAAGCAGCTCTTGGCCAGCACCATCTCTATTGCATGGCTGGGATGATGAAATGAGAGACCTAAGCATCCTTCCCAGCAATTCCTTTGAGCCAATGCAGCCATTTAACGCCCTACTGCCACCATTTCCCCACTGAGAAACAGCAACTGGTAGTGTGGATGCCCAAAGGTGTGGTGGTAGAAGAGCAAAGGAACAATGATCCTTTCTTGAGAGGTGAAATCAGCTAACCCATTTTAAAGAATAGCAAAAAAATACCAAATGTTGTTTGCCTCTGAGCATCATAATACGACAAGCAATTCCATCATGCCCCTGTCCAGTAGTTTCCCTGAAAGTGATTTCAAATGTGATGCCTGCTCCAGCCTTCTCTTCTCTCTGAAATGGACCTGCTTCACATCTGAGATTCAGCTTTTAAGCCATATACTTGTAGCAAAATGCCAACACAATTTTCTGTGTACCTGATTTTTAAAAAACAGAAAATACCATAAGGTCTTCTGAGGCCTTGCCACAGGGTAGTTGTTTAACATGTATTGTATTTGAAGGCCCTGTCAGTCTAGATGATGTTGAATGGATGTATAGGTTTTATGTACTCACCATATCTTCCACACGAGCACAGCAGTATTTTGTTACTGAACTTTTTACTCCTAGCAATTTCTCTCCTTCCCTTTTGCCCTTTCTTTTGTTTTAATCCTTTATTTCATTTATTTTTTTGCCCAAGAGTGGCTGTTTGTACTTCCACCTTCTCATCACCTCCTTTTTCTGCCTCCATGAGAGCCAAGGCAGCAGCTGATGGCTCAGCCCTGGTGATGTGGGGTCCCTACAGCCCAGAACTGCACTGGGGCTGAGTACAGGGGAGCTAAGACCCAGAAGGCTTCCAGAGTCCAGCTCTGCAAAACACACCTTGTCCAGTCACTACCTTTTCCCAGCTGGGAAGCTCCAGCACCATGAAAATAATTACTCTCTTGCAGAACAACAACACTGGAAGTAGCTTATCTAGGCTAATGCTCTTGTGATGCTCTTGGGAACTTATAGAGAACCCTAAGAAAAGCAAATCATTGGATCACCTGAGGGGTGGAGGGGAAATGGCAATTTTAAGAAGTTCATAGCTTATTTATTTACGTCTAAGCAACAGCACTTGATTGTCTAACAGTTCACTTAAAGCTTGTTTGATTTAATTCTGTAGATTTATATTGCATTTATAGCACGTAAATGAGACACAGTGGAGTACTTACCCCATATTAAAACAATGTACCTCAGTGGTATGAAATACAAAATAACTGTGGCTGCTGCCAGGACCAAGCAGGCCAGGACAGAGAGGAAAGGCACTGTCCAGTTGAATGTGCTGCAAAGAAAAAGGAAAAATCCTTCTCAACATTTCTGCTGTTGGACATTACTTGTATTCTGCTACCCAATAATAACTTAATGACCTCTTTGCAGTGCTCAGTGCATTTGGATCACTTAAATTGAAGTCTCTTTGGAAGGTGGATATGCAGATTCCTGCATCAGGATGCTATAACAGATTAAGGGAGCATATCTAAGAGGCTGATAACAAGATAAGTCTCTGGGGAGCTCAGTGGAGTCGTAAGGCATGTAGCAAGTCGGTTTTGTTTCTTCTTTATACACGTCGGTTATAAAGACGTGTATACACATCGGTCAGCTCTCCATTATTCATGGGCGGATTATCTGATCTAGAGATGAGGCCATAGCGCAAGTGTGAGCTATCTGAGCTGGCTCCACTGGGCCACAGTGGCGATGACATGGGATGTGTGTCAGTGTACGACATGGCAAGCAGCCAAACTCAACCCCAACAACAACTTGGATTGGTTATGACAGATGCTAAACCTTAAAAGAGCAGTTAATTTCTCTGTATCATATTAGGAAATAATATTCTATATAAACCTCTCAACACACATATATCTGCTCCTGTTTCCTTGTGTTTTCAGCAGTTCCTTACTACATCGTACATAGGAGTCTGCCTTGGGTAGGCTAAAGTATGCTGGCAGTAGCCACGCTTCTGCACACCACCAACCCGCATCAGATTTTTCCCAAGAGGAACACTCAAGGGGCTTAGTTACTACCATCTTTCAGACTTTTGCAGCATCGTAGAACAAAGTGGGACTTTTTTCCACTCAGACCCTTTATTTCTAAGACCATGATGGATTTAAGCTGAGCAGCTACTGCTAACAAATCTTTAATGTTACTTTATCCCCCTGTTCCCCCATAAGATATATCTCTATAGCATGCACCAGGTATTGAGATACCTGGACTACATGAATGCCAGCCAGTCCATAGAAGAATTTACAGATCTGAGCATCTCTGTTTAATACAATCTGCCTGCTAACTTCATCACATCACAGTGATGGGGAGTAGGAAGAAGAGAGAATGAATGTGGACCCACTTATCAGGCACTAAAATAAGACAAACTTCCCTTGACAGATAGAATTAATAGGATGTTAAAAGAATCACTTTTAAGCTTCAATAAATGTATTAAATATTAACTAAAGATAGGTGGGAGAGGACACACTGTTATCAATCAACGT
Source organism: Psittacus erithacus (assembly GCA_009867235.2). NCBI lineage: Eukaryota > Metazoa > Chordata > Aves > Psittaciformes > Psittacidae > Psittacus > Psittacus erithacus. Next base: position 115,154 of record WYDI02057557.1, read on the forward strand.
AGCTTAAGTTAAAGGAAAAAAATAGCAAAACAGCTCAATTCAGTTAAACTATTAAAACCCCCTGCAATTGTATAACTGGAGTGACAGACGGAAACTGCAGCACAATTCAGTCTGTCACTGACAAAAAAACTTTGGTAGCAATTTGTTAATGGTACATTACTGTTGAGTTACAACGGAATTCTTCTGAAATTACATTGGGTATCTGCATTAATGCCCAATGTGTTCTTTAAGACCATTGTTACCAAAATGAATACAAGAATTAATAGTACTTAAGCACTGTGAGTCTTCCTGCTATGCAGCTGGGCAGAACAGTGCCCTGTTCATAGACTGGAAAACATCTTTGGGCCACTTCCACCCAGCTGGGGTGTCCGGCGTGGAACCACAGCACATGCGTTTGCTGTATTTTTAGCTTGAACCCAGCTCCTCATTAAAGTGTGGCTCGATCACAAACCATCACTTTGTGTTTAAAACAGAAAACAATGCGAGTCAATTAAGACTGAGCTATAAAAGTTTGTGTGTGTTTGTGTGTGGGATTTTCTTTTTATTTTAGGCTCTTCACCTCCCTCTTTTGTTAAGGTCAGGAATACCCTATGGGCCTCCCTATGCAACCCTTTGGTCTTCCTCGTGGCACCAGCAGGAAGCAGACAGCTCAAAATGGTAAAAAGAGAATAACATCAATGTGTTGGGTAGGGAAATAAGTGACTGGTAACCTCCTGTAACCATGGAGAGGGCGTGGGAAAGGCAACACCAACCATCAATTCCAAGAGAATGAAAAGAAATACTCAATACTTCTGTGCACTCATCTTCAAGCAATATTTTACCCTTATGTGGCATTCACGATTCCCCATCCCATCACAGACAAGACTAGAAATCTAGACAAATGTGCGAGGAACATCAGTAGAGCACATGCTTCTCCTTTTCTAAGGAGATAATATCTAAAGAGGGCCTACAAGGAAGCTGGAGAGAGCCTGTTTACAAGGACATGTAGGACAAATGGAAATAGGCTTAAACTGACAGAGAGATTTAGATTAGATATTAAGAAATATTTCTTTATTGTGATGGTGATGAAGCACTGACACAGTTGCCCAGAGAAACTGTGGCTGCCCCATCCCAGCAGTGTTCCCGGCCAAATTGGGCAGGCCTTGGAGCAGTCTGGTCTAGCAGAAGGTGCCCCTGCCTGTGGCAGGGGGGCTGGAACTGCATGAGCTTTAAGGTTCCTTTCAGTCCAAACTGTTCTATGAGCCTATGACCCTATATGCTTTGGAAAGGTTTCTGGAATAAAAGACGCCAAAGGAAGGAGCAGTGGTGGGACTGGCCACGTTCTCCTGCTGCACCTTGCAGACATTTCTGAAGCATGACATTCACTCCACTTTAATCCTCCTGGCTGCGCAAATCATGGCTAAGCAAGTTAAAAATTCTCACTTACTTTTTAATCCTCTCTCCAAATGACGCTATTTCTTCTAGGATGCTTTGAACAGCTATGATGATCTCTTGGACCATGTGGATTCTCTCAATTAACCCCTTTTTCTCAGATTCCTAACAAAAAAATTGAAAACCAAAACTTTTAATACATTCTGTATTTGATAACACGTTCACTGATAGTTAAAGAAAGTCAGATTCCCAGTACTGGGGACGCATCAATAAACTCAAGTATACCAGTGAAGGAAGAAGAGAATACACACTCTGGGTTCATCACATACAATCAACATGAAGACATGCAGATCCCTGTATCTTCTTCTTTTCCTTAGCACACAGGCAGAGATTTCTTCATCACCTAACACAAACCAACTGCAGGACCTCAAACCAGACTTTCAGTGAATAACCCAATCTTATACCAAACCAGAAGAGATGCTGAGCACCCCTGAGTCCAGCTGACACGTAAGGGAGTACTGGGTGCTCAGGGCTTCTCATGAACAAGAATATTCTTGTGCAGAACTTCTGAATATCACTTTTCTGTGCTTTGTAAGCTCCCATCAGCCATGCTGTTTTCTGTATATAGATTAGCAGCAAGATAGTGAATGCAATATTTTTTTGAACATTCTGTATACACAGACCCATTCTTTTACTTGGGGGGGGAGGGTTGGGAATCAAAGGAAAAAATGTCATTTTCCCTTTACAGCAGCCATCTCACAACTTCATTTCTTACTGCTTATTTTAGGCAACAACATTACAGGACATTACTACACATGTGCAGAAATAAAAAGGAAGCACAGAATGAATTAAAAATCAAAATTACTTAAATCAGCCTTGGAAATCAGTATACAATTATCAGCATTCAGCATTTCTTTGCCAGCAATCTAACACACATACAGGCATGCAAATTGGTGTGGTTGCAGATATTCTAGCGAGAAATCAGCAAAACATTCACTTATTACAAAATGCAGAGGCCTGGACACTGATTTTACATCACATTTAGACACTCAAAAATCAGCTCAATTTAGGAAAAAAGAAAGAAAGGACATTTTAAGCTGTGTTTTAACCAGTCATTGCCCAGAGAGGGGAGACGCTGGTAAAATCCAAATTGGATCCATGTTCTCTGTGGTCCTCACTGGCTGGGGCAGGGCAAAGGATGGGTAGGAGTAAGGAGAAGATTCACTCTGCTTCTGTGCTGTGAACCCACACTATTTCACCATGCAGGAAAGAGGGTCAGAGGCTACTTAAAAGTCACACGGGGCCAGAGACATCAAAGCTCATTCCTGCAGCCTTTTGGCACTACCATGCTGTGAGAGGGTCTGTGTGCATCTGAGAGAGGGGACTGCACTCATCGTTGTGCGCTGGAATAATGTAGGAACCACCCTTGGAAGCTGAGAAGCAGACATGGCACTACAGCACTTGTAACCCTCTGGAACTGCTTACTGCCCATTTCTTTTCACAGTAATTTTGAAGTTGAAAAAGCCAGCCAAAACCACCACAGAGTTATCAAGCTCCAGACATCTGAATATTTGCCTTTAGGTTGCAAGTGAGTGCACAATGAATAGAAGCAGCATTTTAAATAATCACACATTTGGGTGTGAAAATGAGTATTTTTACATTAATAAAACAACCAACAAAAAATTAAACCCTTGGGGTGTGAAATAACCCCAGAACAAAATAAATAAATAAATAGTCAGTTTATGTGAAAATAGCACCAAAAAGTCATTTTCACACAACTCCAGTTATAACCTTGTTAGGCTCAAATTTAAATAACACATTAAGCTTATATTTAACTATTCACTCACTAGAATGATACAACGGTCTCTTAGCCAGAGCTGGCTTTTTTGCACCAAACTTGGAAGTAGAAGCTGGGGAGCAGTTCGTGGAGAACCAGTCAGTGGGAATTTCATTCCGTTCAAATTCAGAGGGGTAAAGAAAGCACTTTATCTAAAGTGATACTCCAGGGCAAGCCTACTCTTGCTACCCAGAGCTGCAAGGAAGATCATCTGTCAGCTCTATCTGCATCATGCTGACTTCATTTACACGTCTTCGACTGAGCTTAGAAATGTGGTGATAATGCAATTTAACCAAGACAACATAACTTCTGCTGCAGCCACCAAGCAGACTAAGCAAATAGAACAGAAACTACAAGTTCCTAGGATATAATAACAATTGCATTTACATTCTAACCTAGCATGCATGCTAAAATCACACCTAGACAAAGGCGTTTTCAATTTATAACACAAAATACACCCAACCAAGGAAAAAGCAGAGAGACTAGGATTAGAAAGCCTTGTAAATGAAATCAGTTATTAGACAGTAAAATAGACTAGCAAGTGCCCATGCAGTATGCACTGCAGTATGTGTACAGAATCGCTTGAAAAACCTGGAAATTTGTCAACATCTTTTCTTTGTTATTTATTTGGGGTATTTTGTTATTTGCTAAAAAGCAAAAGGCTCTGGCAACCTGCAGTCTAAACACATCTATGCGATGATTAGGTCACTAGTTAAGCAAGAGAGAAGTGGACAAATGAAGTACAGCAAATGGGATTTTCCAAATAATTTAGGTTCTGGAGGGCTGTTTATGCTTTCTGAAAGTGGCACCTTACAAAACACTGCTGAAAGCAGTAAGAGTTAATAGCCCATCAAGATAACAGCCACCGGTCCATATTTATTAGTAAGTGGGCAACTGTCATACAGAAAACTATATTTGAACATTTCCATAATAGTGGAAGATGTAAAAAATAATCCTAAATACATCTTCCACTAAACACACTTTCCCATCTGTGCCAGGTCCCATCATCCAGACAATTTTTCTGCATCATCTTCAGGTATCATTCCTTTCTGATTTCTTTCAGACTCAATATATTACGCTGCTTGAAAACAGGATTTGGACACCCATGGTTTAAAATCACAGCTCAGAAGCTTTTGCTTGAATTAAAAGTAAAATATCCTGCCTGTTCCTGGCATTTTTTTCCTAAAACCAGTCGTGAAACTTCCATTCCTTTAAGGCCTTTTGCTGCTTTATTTCTTAGGTGATTACAGCACTGTGGGTGGACCAGAACTAGACTTCAGCCTCTGGGAAAGAATTAACTTCATCAAAATGAATTTACAACTGAGAATTAATTATATAATCAGTGTGTTACTTTAAATCTTCCTTGCATATCCTGATTTAGAAACCCACATTTCTACATTAATTGCCTGAACAAAGCCACAAAAGGGGACCTAGAAAAGATTAAGCATGTCAGAGAAGAGGAAAAAAACAACCACCACCCAGCAAATTCAGAAATCAAGGCTTTTGTGCCCAGCTAATGCACATCAACTTAAACCTGGAAATGAAGACATCAGATCTCTTCTGTACTGAATGAAACGTGCTTCTAGATTTTTCTGTTTCTGAAATACATAACAGCCAATAAACAGGACACGTAAGTGCACTCAAAGGGTTACTATGGTGCTGCGTTATGCTGCTTCCAGGTATTCAGGGACAGACGCAAAAGAAACTGCCTCACTACCTCACTACTGAAGTACTTCTTATGCCACAGACTTTAAAAGCATATGAAATATGGGGCAAGCCCGAAGAGGACACCTTGAGCATTAACATGGCAATTCATGACTGGTGTGTTATCACTCTGAGAACTGGGCTTGCAAGGGAAAAAGATCACAAGACCTACAGAGGGAGAGACTGAAGGCAAAAAGTGTCTGTTCTTCAAAGACCAAGTAACGCTAGCTACTACTTCTGCTCTAAAAAAGCATTTGTTACCAAATTGAAAACTTGGATGGTGGAGACCTAACTTCTTGCGAACATTTGTTTCAATGATTAATAGCCTTCACCCTCACAAAAAGCTGTTCCCTGTTTTTCCAATCTGTCCTTCAGATATTTTTCCTCTGGATACATCCAAACCAGTAAGCAACACTCCAAACGCACAGACAATTTTTAATGTTGTTCTCTAAGTGTATTTCTGATGTATGCTTTGAATATCATCTGCACACAACTGAAAACTGAGTCTTGAAGCCATGAGCAAGTTCTAAATACTTGCTCACTTGGATTTCACATAAAACACTTGCACAAAAAGAAATCTTCTATGTGACTTTTCAGACAAGTGGTATTCATCAGCAGATCTCTGGCGTGCCAAGGGAAACTCAATATACAAAGCTGAGCAACACTTGGGGGCAAGGATGAGGAAAAGGGGAGGAGAAAAAATAAATACCAATTAATGCAAAAGCAGGAAGAAAACAGGATACAGACAGCTAAGGAATGAAAATCTTGAATATTCAGGAATTCAAAGGAATTCAATGCCCAGCCCTAAGCTGGCCTAACTTTAAGGATTAGGTTGGATTTTTACAGTAGCTGTTCTCATTATCCCACTGTTGCTGCAAGCACATTAGGGCAATGTTTTACCAGGATTTGTCCCACATACCAGATATGAATTCCCCAGTGAATTAGCAACAAACAAGACTGATGGAAAGGGTAAAGAAAGGAAAAAAGTTCAGGCATGCATGTCTCTGCCCCACTGTTATTCTGTTGGGTTTTGGTTTTTAAAACAAAACAAACATGCTGCAGTTTAAAGGCAGACATAGCCGAAATTGGATTTAACTTACAACTTGCTCTGTGCTAGACTACACAGCTCTGACCTTAAGAAAGTCCAGCAAAACCTGGGCCAAAACAGCATCTTAAGGCAAAAATAACTCGTTGATGAAGAACTTCTGAAACCAAATAGATTTTACTGGCTATAAACAGCAGACCACTGGCTTCTATTGTCTGCAGGGAACCCTTCACTAACAGCTTCAGTCTAGCAGCAGAACGAAGCTCTTGTGGGAGGTGGCAGCCATGGAGTGACAGACAGTCTCTTGGTAGCTAAAATGAATTCCAGGCAGAGCTTTGAAAACAGTCACCACAGCAACCTTGAACTGGATCCTGCCTCTGATGGGAGCCAAAGGCAGCTGGAAGGAACCCAGCGATCTGCCTTGCTGAGTCACTGTCTTGCCCTGTGCTGCAGTGTCTGCTGCATGGCAAGGAGACCTTCTCGGTGCTTCCAGGAGGATGGGTACCCGGTGAGGATGGCTGCCAGACTCTCAGCAATTGCCTCCTGCAGCCCTGAAACTGTGCATCACAGGATCTTTTTGTTTATTAACACCATGCTGCAAATGTGCCTGCCTGGCTGTGGAAATTTAGTGAATCTGAGTGTACTTGAAATAATTACCAAATAGAGGAAATGCAACACATACGGGTCAATTTATGCTCTCAGTTAAAAAGGTGTGAAATCTGGAATAATTCCACCGGAGCCAATAGAATCACTTCAGATTGATGTTACAAAGGAGAGCACCATCGGCCTTAAAAGGACACGTTTTAAAAGCAGTGGCACATCATCCTGCAGCTAAGGCTGGGGGAACAGTGGCCAAAAGGCAGATGACCACTTCATGCCTTGTTCAGCAATGCTTACACTTTGCTTACATGAGACAAATCACATCTGTGTACGAGAGATCAGCCCCAAAACAAGCTTGTGTGGAGAGGCTTAGGTCACAACCCTGTTCCTTTTTTTCTACACAGGCACGAAATGCAGGAGGGTTAAGAGGCATTTTCTGTACTTGCTCACGTTTTCACAGACGTGTAAAGTAACCCAAAGTCGGGTGGCATTGCTACAGATTTTAAAGCAATACTGGCAGCCACAACAGAATAAAACACCATTTAGGTGAGGAACATAAGAAGCAACAAAAAAGCCTGAATGAAAATATAAAGCCATCAGTCAATCTTTGATTTAAAAAGCAAAAGGTGAAAGAAAACAAAAAGGACAAAATAAGTGCTTTCTCCTGGAAATACACATGAGACCTAAGGACAATCACATGGTGATTAGACTTAATCATCATCACTGATCATCATCTATAATCTAGGTAACGATCTTTAGCAATTAGGGCTACAAGAGAAAGACCTATTCATACTTCTGGACAGTTCAAAATAAATTTTAACAACATCTTAAATGGCTGGAACTTTTAGGGGACAACAGCTCCCTGAGGTTTATGTGCTTGGTCCAGTGACCTGTCTACTGCTACTACTTAATGTTTTTCCAGGGACATACAGAAGCTAAGGTGTTGGTTTACCTGCATCCAGGGCAAGAGGAAGAATTTTAGACTGTCATAGGGCTGCTTAGGTTTCTTTGTAAGGAGAACCCTGCCACAGTTCCCAGGATATCTAAAACTCCTCTGCAAGTCCCTCCTTTCAGCATCTCTCTCCCATCACTTCTAAACCTATGAATTGGTAGGTCATGATGCTAAGACAAGGACTGTGACAACGTATGCGATATCTATGGATAAGAGCAGTCCTAAACAATGCTGCAGTGTAAATAAGAATTAACAGACCATTTATCTTCCAGTTTCTTGACACAGGAGGCTCCCGAGCAAAGAACAGACAAAGCACAACCAGAGAAACCCCTGCACTCTGTATTAGCAAGTTTGATTGGGTTAATAAGAAGCCTGGAGAAAACTTACAGAAGCTGCAATTGTGTCTTAAGTGATACCTGGAAACTTGTATTACACTTCAGTCAAGATGGTTGCAAGACCAGATGATTATGTGTGCTTAGAAGTGTCACATCCTCCAGCTCTGAACCAAGCATAGCTCTGGCAAGTAGCAGAATCTGTCCCTTTGGCTTCTCCATCACTAACATATTCACAGTCTGTGAATATGTTCCCAGAAGCAAGCAGAGAAGCCACAAAAAGCCAAATGAAGAAAGAACAGCAATTTAAGGGAGTCCACACCTATGCAAACACACACCTTGTGGCTTTTTTTGTGGAGAGCCCTTGCTAGTCTGAACATACCCTGTGCACCATGGGGTATTTTCAAGTCTTTATCATCATCTCTCTTCGGCAGTCTTAATGGGAGATGCTGAAATGCTATACTGCAATTGTTGTATTGAAAAGAAAAAGAAAGCTAATGAAATTATTTATACTTCCAGGGAAGAAAACAATGAGATGATATTGTCTTGATGACCTTTCCTAAGTATGGGGATATAGCATCTTACACAATAGACTCTTGGTTCATGTTTCAATTACTGACCTTTACAGTGGAGAAAATTAATGCAATTTTCATCGTAATCCACCCGTACAAATAAGATCCATACGGAAGGTTTCCACATGTTGAATCTAACTCCAATGGAAAATGTCAGCTGTTTGCTACTGGATGAATTTGACTGTAATTTATTCGGCTGGAGTCTGTCTGAATCGTGTTCATAAAACTTTGTATATTTTTTTGTACCTATTTTTGTCAGAGAATTTCCTACATTAGAAACATTGGATTTTTGGGGGGATTTTCCCACTGTTCATTTTTCCAATACATGACATATTAAACATTTCTTGGAAGTTGCCAAATAACTTGGCTTAAAGCCACAGTGTCGTCTGATAGTTCCCTATTACATTCCATTAGCCAAGCAGGGCTACGTGGGCTCACCACTGAATTGAAACCGTTCAAAAAACCCAAAATCAAACAAACACCCCAAACCACAAAAAATACCCCTCAAAACACAACAGGAATTGTTGTTGATTTAGTTTCTTTCTCTGATTTTCTTTTGATTCAGTTACTAGACCTGGAATTAGTAATCATGTAAGTTTTGTCCGGTTTGGAAGAGAAGAAAACTTTTATCCATACAACTTAAGGTCATGAGAAGACTCTTTAAAGCCGGGTATGGCACACTCATTAACCAGGGTAGCTGTCTGCTCTTCAAGCTATACAGTCATTGTCAAAAAAGGGAAAAAAAGTAGTAAAATAAATAGATATGGTCAACAATCAAACAATTTGCACTGAGCTACATGTAACTTGTCTATACCTTCCTACTGGCAGGCAAAAGATGTTTTGGTGATGTAATTTTAAAACAATCCTTATTCAGACAGCTTGACAGACCCCAGAGCTGACATGATGCAGCTTGAACTTCATGTCCAAGATGGCACAAATCCGAGAAGGCATTCATCCACCGAACAGCTTGTGCCAAAGGGACAGAGCTCTCTTATCTTTTGCAGTCCTCCATGCTGGTATTTGGGGAGGGCAGAGGGGGAAGCAAAGGGGGAGTTGGCAATTAAGCCCTGTCATTTAAGACAGATAGTTTAGGTGGAGGGAGTTAATCTGCTCTTGGGTTTTTGAACTAAGTGTCTGTGTATTTCTAATTTGTAAACAGTTCATCTCTTAGAGGGTGTGTTACAGTTCCCAGAAGCATGGTCTGTTATGTCTAACATGCAGCAGAACCCAGAAAGGCTATGTGTGTGAGTATTTTGATACCGCATGATGACAGGAAACAGAAACAGTGACCTCGTATACCACAACCCAACTAGCAGATTCCAACTTTAGGAGCTCTTGTATTAGGGAGGAAAAAAAAAATACACAGATTCTTTTTAAAGTATAATTGTCTGTTTAAATGTTGACGTTGCTATGAGATAATGTCATAAAATTACATTTTTCTTACACTCCCTAGAGAGCATTGACCACCCTCAGATTTGGAAAAGTCACTTGGAATAACCTAATGTACTTAAACATGCAAGTCACCAGAGTACAAGCATGGTCCATCAATGATGCAAAGGAGGAATATACCCAGGACAGGATGAAGACGCCAAGGCAATGCTGCACAGCACTTGACATGAGACACATGTAGCGGCTGGCAATTCTCTCTCCTGGTAATTCTGTGCCGGGATTTCATAGGCCCATAACACTAGTATATCAATTAATACAAGTTATGAATTATTATCACTGTAATGTTGGAATATAAAGTGTTATCTTGACAAGAAAGCCTGCTGGAAGTGTCTACTGCTTTAGCCAGTGCTACCAGCTTTCCATTGTAAAGAGTGCATGCAGGAAATGAAGATGGAGGCAATGCCAATTAGAAAATGGTAGAGAACAGCTCGACATTGACTCTCAGGAGTTTTCCCACACTGGCATACTTAAGTTAAAAGAAACCAAGAAAGAGGATGACAGTGGAATTTGCTTTGAGAGGGAGGCTGGAGAGGTATTGCAGCAAAAAATTCAAAGCAATCAGATCCATATTTAAGTGGCCAAGTTGTATTTATAGATAGAACCAAAGTCACTGGAGATAAATCACGGGTAAACGTAACCTAGAGTATTTTGGGTTTGCAGCAATAGATCTCTTTCACAGCACAGGAAACAGACGATTAAATACCTATTTAATACATTTTAACTTGTTTTTTTTTTCACCTCAGCACTTGCAAATGAGAGAGGCATATGAAAAAAGGAAAACAGTAAATGGGGTTAGTTCCAGCAAATAAGTTAGAGCTTTAGGCATCACACAAATAAGACGTAAGCTCAATATTTACAGGTGTCTAACTTTAGGTACCCACAGAACATAAATCAGTGACTTTCAGAGATACACAGTGTTCCTTTGGAAAAGATGCAACTTTCATTTAACAACTTCTGGTGAGTCTCAGATATTGGTCCATTTAGTTGCCCAATTTTACAATGGAGAGAATAAATTATAAACGGGAAAAGTTTAAACACAAAACCTGTAATTCAACTAGGTTGTCAAAAGTTCACTTTATAACTTTGATGGATTTCTGGTTCATCATTAAAATATAACCACAGAAGAGCAGGTAAAGTTTAAATAACTACTTCCATCAGTCTGCTAAGCTTCAATTCTAGTGTCTGCAACTGAGAAGAGTTAAGGTACACTTGCTAACTGTAGTATTGATTTACTTCTCAATGATCAACAATTTCACTGCAACACTTTTAAAACATAGAATATTCAAGAGTCCTATTAACTTAGTATGCAATTTGAAAGTTTCACATTGCCTTGTGAACATTTTCTTCCTAACAGCTAATGTTCCCCTGCATGCTGTTGCTCGTTAAATAATTCCTCACCTTTTAGCTTTAAAGTATTTATAGATTATCAGATCCTCCTTCACTTACTTATGTTTTTTCAAGCTGTATACATTAAGTTCTCTTAATATTTCTTCAGATGTCATGCCCTCTAATCCTTTTATCATTTGTCACTGTGGTTTGATAAACTCGAAAAAAAGAAATCCAATGAATTTTTCATAGTGAGAAGAATGAGTAAGTACGCTCCAATAAAATACAAAACAGGCCTTGCCAATTCCAATTCTTTCTACATTTCAGCCAATGAACCAAACCCCAAGCTCTTAAAAAAATGTTGAGAAAATTCTAACCAGTTCTCCACTTATCACGTTAATTCTGACCAACAGAAAAGAAAATGCCAAATCTTCTGGGGAAACCCATTAGCACAGAATGTGATCCAACACTGGAAATTCAAGTGGAGGAGTTTACATACACAAGAGTGTCTTTGCACCTTGTCCACCCATACGCACACCTATCAGTACGCATACATAAACATGCGTCTGTTATGATTTCAAGCACAAACTGGGGACTTCTTGGACTCAGTTAACGTTCAGAGATCTCGCATAGATACCACCACTACAGAATGTTACATAAAGCAATCTTTTCATATTTTCAAATTTGCCAATAAGCAAACTAGTAACAATTGTTTTTTCCAGCTAATACACACAATACATGAAGATCTCACGGAAATAGGATGGTGGGTGTGTGCTCTCCCACGTTCCTTCTGATTCTAGCTAAAACAGTCATGAGATACGCTTACCTTATCATCTTCATCCTCATCTTCATCCAAGTCCATAAGCTCCTGCAAAAGCAGATGTCCACATTTCAAAACACTACACTTATTTTTCAGTGACAGGCAACATTTGTAAAGCTTCTGATACTCCCACAATGTTTCATTACACAGTTTTCTCTCACTTCTACTGCAAGTCATCAAAAAAACCCCACTGCTTTCACCTTTCAGAAATAACATGTTGTATTCAAGGACTTTTTGGGTTTTTTGTGGTATCCTGAACAAAGCCTGCAATACCCTATACAAATTTTAAGTCTAAATAAAGCATTAGTGGCTGTACCCAGTAGTTTGAAGGCAACAGGCTTTCAAATTCACTGACAACTTACACTGTCTGTAAACAGCTTTGTTCTTAGTCTGACAAATGAACCAGCTGGCATGTCAAGGCTGAGGACTCTATACTCAACTTGTTCCATCTTTGCTGCTACAATGACTGTTCCCTCCCTTTAGGGCCATTATTGAAACATTAGACTTTAGAAAATACATTCGGATGAACATAATCAATCTCACAAATCACAGTCAGATTTGTATGCAGCATTATTTTCTCCCTTTAACTTTTATGCTGACAGGTAGGGGGGAAAACAAAAGACTCGACTAAGGCTTGAAATTAGGAGCACTTGGCTTTCAATTCAGGTATTTAATAATCTGAGCCTTTAACAGGGTCCCCCAAGTTCTTCTTGGTTATTTACCAGGTACATTTGAATCACTGCATTACATGTTTAAATACAGCAAACATGCAAAGAATGTGAAGAATCACAATAAAAAGATGGTTTGGATTTGTGTTTTAAAGCAGTTGCATCTAGTATGCTCAGATACCCAGATTTACTCTTTGGTTCTCTGGAACACCCCAAACAGCTGAATTAGCACTGAGCATGGTTTACATTACCACAGAAACATCCCATCTGTAAATCATAAGCCATTTTGTCAATATTCATGAATTTAGCCTCCTGGCAACTGTATCATGCGTACAAAGTTAATACTGTTATTTTCATTATATAGCACAGAAATCAGAAAGAATTCGAGGTTCACTTTTGCAAGGAGTGTTACTCGCATTATACATGAAATGTGCATGCTGGCACACAAAAACCAAACGTAGTGCACATGCAGCCAAGGTCTAAAGAAGCAAAAAAGTAAATAAATGACTGTGTAAAAAGCATCAGGATTTTGAAGAAACCCTTTTCTCATCTGCAGAACAGATGTGACATGGGGTAGCACCTGATTGTCTATTTCTGACCTACAGATGGTTAGAATCACAGACACACATAAAAAAGAAATCAGGTAATATTAAAGGCACTTTGACTACTTGTTCCATATGATCCCAATCCTGCAAAGCACTTAGGCAGATGTGTAACTTTGCTTATACAGAATGCACCCCTGCATTTCACGGCAATGCATCACTCACAGGATGTGTGACAGGAAAAGGGCCATCTTTCGGATGGACCTTTCTTCAGTATTACTACAATTAACCTGTATTTTCATGTAGAGCCTTTTGTAGTACCCACTTAAATGATGCACTGCTCAATTTTGTTTACTTATGTGGAATGCTCCTCACTTGGAACACGCAACAAACTCACCACAAGAAGAGGGATGGGTGCTGGAAGGTTTGCTCTGTGTATTTTTTTCTGGGTAGGTCATTATTATTTTTTTATCACCTTTTGTATTAAAAACAAACCCACCTGTTTGGCTGGGATTTCCTACACATGAAGTTCTCATTTTTTAGATGAAATGAAGCAGTCACTGAAGACACCGTATCTTTCTATGTTATTCTGGACTTAGTTGAAATTGGAGATAAGTATTTCTTTCACCACGTTCCCAAATTAAGTCTATATTCTAGTCTGGATAATGCAACTTTTCCTATTTTCTAACAATCCTTCCCCATCGGAACGGATAAGAGCTGAACTAGGAGCAACTTTTCTCACTAAAACTAATAAACCAGCTATCAGCCTTTTCAATTCTAGGATATTATTTCTTTGTATAAAATACATTTGATTCATTTGAGTACAGGTATTCTTCATGGGTACAAATGTCAATCATCTTTTTATACAAAGTTAGAAGGAACCTATAATTCAACCTGTATTTCATTACTGGTTACACATTTTAAACTAGATTATTATGGACATCTATGAATTTATTTTCATTTCATTTCTAACTGTAATTACCATTGTTCTGTAACTAAAGACAATGGCCACATCAAACAGCATTTTATACCCCAGCAGTAGCACTTTGCCACACATGTAATTATTTTTCTATTTAAATCTTTTTTTCTCTCAGATCAAGTTAAAAAACTGAAGGCTGAATTTCCGAGGGGGGGGGAAAAAAAGGCATTTTTCATTTAAAGGGGGGTGGGAAGGAGGAATAAGGGCTTCCTAAAGTCTCAATCACAGGAAAAGGTTTAAAAATAACTTCTCCTTTGGCTTCGATCGACTTTCCTTTTCCATGAATCATGAATCATTAGTGTGACGCAAAGTGTACGAGTAATAGGGGCATGGGTTTTAGGAACTTGCCGCTTTGTAAGTCTTCATTATTTCAACTTAAAAACATTTGTAGTTATTTAGTAAGTAAAATCCCCCTCCTACACGCTCTCATTGTCTTCTCCTACTACTCTGAATGGATTATTGCTTGAACTGAATCATGAAAATTGAGAGGGTTGACATTTCTCTTCAGTAAATTCAAAATAAAAATGCTACTTACCTACATAACTTGCTCAATACCATTAAAATACATAACATTTTGCTCATGGGCAAATTCAAGCTGGGGATGCCAGAAATGTTACTGCCACTTTACTTGCCTGGGCATCTTGGGTGTTGTTGATCTTCCCTGCTGTGATGAGGGAGAAGTTGTATGCAAAGAGCACCAGCAGAGCCAGAGGCACCATGTACAGTTCCACGGTCCAAACGGTGACCACAAATACCTGGGAGAAATAAAGCAGCAGAAGGGAACACACACAAGCGCTTAAAGTGAAAGGCATATAAGCAAGCCTTTCAGTCATCATCCCTATGTACATTCATCCTTGAATCTCTGTTAACCTCATTCATATTATTATTTTGGCAAAGAAAACCTGCTCTCAAAGCATGCTCTCTTTTTATTCTGTTTGGCCCATTATCCTGCTGTTTCATAGCTTCTCATCCCCTGTATCTGGTGAAGTACAAGGCCATGAATATAAGGGTAGTCTGAAGGCTTTATTCACTTCTTCCTTGGACCCCCTCAAGCCTGAAAGCCTTTTGTCCTTAGTGCTAGTGAATAACAGACCCACTTACAGAGGGTAAACCTGCTCCGCTTGATCAAACCCTAATTGCCATGGGGTCTTTCACAGGCTAGAGGAGAATTTCATTCTCTTGTGTAACAGGAACCACCCAGCTCCCTTGTCACTCTACAGGGGACAACCAGCAAATGCATCTTCACCATTAATCCACCTATGTTCTTGGCATAGCAGCACCATTTCCCTTCAGAAGGCAAGGATCTAGGTTGCACATAATTTTGGAAAGGGATCCAGTAAGTCTCCATTCTCATACCTTTGCCATTTTTCAGCACAGCATATTCTGATTTCACTGGTTGCTTGGCGACTCTCTACCCAGAAATGACAGAAGTTTGTGCATTTGGAGTGGTATTTGACCAAACCCACTAACAGCAAAAGCAGAAACCAAGTTTTGAAGCTCTGCTCAAACTGGATCAGCAAAGCACGTAACTAACATGATAGGGACTTAAAAATCACTTAGGAACTAAAAAAAGAAAATGATACCAAACCTAGCTGCAAGCCTATCTTGCAGTACCAATGATACCTGAACAGACGGCAAACTTGGAGTGGTTGGCAATGCAAAGTTAATCAAGTAAATCCAGAGCTGCCATAAAACCCATGTTGTGATCCTATTTCCTTTTCTACTCATAGTGTTTCCAGGAGAACTGCCTAATGCTGGTGGAAACCTGACACTATTTTAAACAATCTCCTCTAAAGACAAAGCACAAACACATTTACCTGTTTTTTCTTCCTCAAAAGGAACCTGGGTTGACCAGGAGTTAAAAATCACATTTTTGGATCAATACAGGTAGGTGAAAATTAGTCAGATCCAGTTAAAGTATCTCAAACTGCAACAATAGAGAAAATCTGTGGGTAATCAGAAAGCTAAATCTCTACCGTCCTTCATCCTTGGCCCATTAGATATTACATACATAAAAGCAACACTGGCACTTGCAGAATGGGATACTTATGGCAATGTATTTTTGTGTTCTGTATCTGAAAGTCCAGCTACACTGTACCGAATAAGAATTTCCCACTGCATTCAGCACAGTGAGAATTTATACTACCACAAAACAGCAGTTGTTGCAATTTTAAAACAGAAATACTTGTCTGACATCAAGCAAATGATCAGTTAATATCTACCACGGGCCAAACATAAACCAAGAAACAATGACTGTATCTGTAACCCTCTCCAAACAGCAACTGCATTTTCTAGAGTGAACCTGATTATATGCTAGCTGCTGCTATGCAAGGAATTAAACTGTCATCCTGTTTTTGGCATTTGTAGGCCAGTAAAACAATCTCTGAAATATACTCATTTATAAAATGGGCTGACATCCAGATAATATATCCCCATACCATTGATTTGCAGCATAGGAAGGTAGAAGAGGATTTGTTTTGTTTTTTCTTTCTGATCCTGATTTTCAACATGCTAAAAAGTTAGGAGTGATAATGATTCCAACAGCGATATTTTATATGTAAAAAAGGCAAGAGAAACGCAAGAATCCTGGCCAAGAAGGCCTGGTACCTGGTCTGTCTTACAAACATCTTGCATGGTTTTAGTTAATAAAGACTTCAAAAACTGTTATATTCCGACCTAGAACATCCTCCCTAAATAGAAAAGTTCTAACCTGAGCAAGCTCCTCTGAAGCTATTCCAATTCACTTGCTTTGTAAGACAAAATGAAGCTGATACCAGCTCTTATCCTGCTTTAAATGTCACTCTAAAGAACAAAGACCTGGTATTGTACACACCTATACAGATATCTATCTCAGGTATATATGAAGAGATAAAAACAGACACACACATATAAATGCATCTGATCCTTATGTAAACTACTTCATGGAAATTCATATTGCTAGGTATTAATTCAAAACGTTTGCTTCAGCCTGTTGGAGGAGGTTGCATTTACATCATCTCCGCGGGGTATCACAAACTCAGACTTCTCTTAACGCAGCAAAAAGACTCCACCAGCAGTCAGCTAGGCAAAGTCCTACAGGAGTCAATGAAGCTCTTGAAGAACCTCTCTTCATTCATTCAATTGCAGGACTTGAACCAATTTTAGTGCATCTGTCACCATCCTATATGAACATCACCCTGCTCGGTTGCAAGTATAATACAACCTTGCAATCACGGGTCATTTAGGCAAGATACAAAATCAAGACCTTGGTGATTTTAGATCCAACAGTACATTTTGTGTATTATTAAGTTTCAGACCTTAAAACTTAATTACAAAATCTCACTGTAGTCTCAAATTGATAGCTGAGGCATACTGCCGCTTCCTTTCTAATGCTGACTGGTTAATCGGTTGCTGAGCTATATCTCAGGCTGTGATGCTTTGATAGAGCTCCCACATCTCCTTAAGAAGAGTTGCTTTACTGCTACCGCCGCAGTAAAGGGAACTTTAATTACTGTGACACAACACAGACACAAGACAAATTGATTTAGCTATTCAGAAATTATTTAGCCTCGGAGGTATGGGAAACGATTGCTGTGAACACAGAGTACATAATAAAAGTTCAGAGGGTGTTTATAAAACGAACAGAAATATTTCTGCATTGTAACAGCCTTTTGAGTAGTTCTGCAACATCGGTTTTCAAAGCAGTTCCCAAACAGGCCCCATGTCCTATTTTATCAGCTCTCAGGCAGCTCCCTGACACTGACTACAGCATCAGCAGCCCTGTGATATGGACACTCACACCTCAAATTACAAGGATCTTGATCATGCATGTTTTTATTCTCTCCCCAGTGATACCTTATACCTGGGAAAAGCTCCGCATTCTCCTCTCTAAATTATTTTCTTAGCATAATTTTTTGACAAAACTCAAGAATGGTTCAGCTGCTGATGTACAGAATCACAAAACCATAGAATGGTTTGGGTTGGAAAGGACTTCAAGATCATTCAGCTCCAACTCCCTGCCACGGGCAGAGACACCTCATATCAGACCAGGCTGCTCCAAGCCCATCCAAGCTGGCCTTGAACACTGTCAGAGATGGGGCAGCCACAGCTTCTCTGGGAACCCTGTGCCTCACCACTCTCACAATAAAGAATTTCTTCCTTATATCCAACCTAAATCTCCCCTGTTTAAATTTGAACTCAAATAAATCCATATATATGTATGGCTACTGCAAGGAACAATATCTTCTTGATTTCTTCTAATCCTCTCGGCCTTTTGCCTAATACACAGACTGGTAAGGGAAGTCATTAACAGGTTCAGATCACTTGTTCAATATCACAAATGTCAGGAACAGAAACCAAGCCTCTGTTTCAAATGATCCAGTTTTAACAAACCATATTTTTTTCTATGTTTCACATCATCATTAGACCAAGTTCTGTCACACATAATCCATTACATCATCGATACCTTTTCTGCTGGGCTTCATACTGTGCATGAGAGCAGTTAAAAGGACAGAAGCCAATATCTTAAATAAAACAAGTGCAATCTAGTTTTCTGCGTTACTCCTTTTCATGCAATTTGAGAGTATAAAAGCCTATTACAGAACTGAGCATTTTGATTCACAGCATTATAAAACAATGATCAGAATAGAAACAGCAATGGGATAAACATATCTAGAGAGAGGGGGGGAAGAGCTCTTGAAACTAATATTTAGACGAGAGTTCTACCTAGAAGAGAACAGCAGTATCACAGCCTTGGGGAAAGGACCACTTGATTTCAGCTGATTAATGTGTTACTATTTCAAAGGGCCTAATAACTACAAGTTAAAGCTCTGGAGGTTTGGAAGCTGTTTCATCTGAAAATCATTGAAGAGGGGTCCAACTGTTCCTGTCAAGAAGCATGGAGTTTGAACAACCATAAGAGTGGCCCTTTTGACAGCAGCACAAAAGATGAGAGAAGGCAGTCTCAACTGAAAGTAAAAACAAACCCTTAGAAACACGTTTCAAATCTGGTTTTTCTGCCCCTCTGGTTCCAATTTAGGATCTGATGATTAAGAACAGATTTTAGACGGGTGTCTACTAAAGTATGCCCATAAAACATTTGTCACCAGCAAACCCACAGTCATGGGATAGAACACGTTTAAGAGGTTTAGAAAGCTGGCATTAGATAAGATTTTCTGTGTAATTTTTCTAAGCAGTAATTATATAGTTTTTTAAGTCTAAAAAACAAGCTGGTTTTAACCTGTTAAGTCTTTGTGGACAAGTAAAAGATGCTGTGCTGTGTGATGGAATAATTCTTGGAAAACAGCAGTGACAGGAGAAGGAGAGGGATACATTCCATCAGATGGAAAAAATAAAAGTGAAAGGAGATTAAATGCATGCAAGGAACCTGTGGTAAAGGGTTATTTTCTCAGCCCATGTAGGTTCCAATGCTAATGAAATGCCTCATCAGCAGAGCTGTGAAAAATATGATTTGAAACTCCAAGTTTCAAAACCACACACAATTTATCCGAACTTTAAACTACTAACAGCTTCCTCAAAAGTTTCTTTGCGATGTATAAACACGGTCAGTGCGATGCATGCAGCCCAGAGGAAAACTTGAGCTGATGCTGCTTTGAAGGGCCAGTTTATGTCTTCAACTAAACCAAAACACTGATTTCAATTTGAGACACAAACACGTGCTCCCCTTTATTTACAGGGTAAATGAATTACACATTTTTAACTTATCTCTGGGTTATGTAGTCTCAAATTGCGATGTTTGCCCAAATGGACGCTATTAAAAAGGAGAAATTTCTGCAGCTCAATATTCAGGGACCAATGCTCCAGCGTTTTTTTTTCCCTAAGATTTCAGTCCCTCTGCCCCAAACAAAATGAAGGATATTAGCCAATAACATAAGATACTAGCTCCCCAAAAGGGCATTAGGATCCCTTGGAGGCAATAAGCCTGTCGACAACAAATTATTTCTGACAGATACTTATCCCTGCCCTTAGAAATAGAAGAGTAGAGGAGAGAAAGAACACACTCACATACAGCAGCGTGTTTGTGCTTGTGCTTTTGAGCTGGTTTGTATGTTGGACTAGTGAGAATATTACAAAAAGAAGCCTATAAGAATGATGAAAATTAGACTAACACAGCCCCACATCATGGCATGGCAAATACAGGCTGAGGCAGTCACGCTTTATGTATTTCCACTAAGAGCCCTCTCAAAAAGATACACTTTTTTCTTTAAGAACACAGCCTCTTCCAAAGATGCATTCCAGAATTGCTTTTACTAATACTCTCCTTCCAACATCCAACTGAGAGCACTCCAGTGCCACTTCACAGCCACCAAGCTGGAGCTCAAGGAGGGGTCAGTTATGAGCAGAATCACTCCTTTATTGCAATGCAGTAACGAAGAACATGGCAGGAAAAGAAATTATACTTAAATAAACCAGCACTGTCAGAAGAAACCTATTTATTTTAGATTCAGTTTTTGTGTCCACAGCAAAAGAATGCAGAGCATCTTAATGGCAGCTTGAAACGTGCCCTGTATTGAACAGCAATGACCAAAATCAAAAATGACCAGGAGGAATAGAGGTCTTTAAATATTTTTGCCACATTACCAATTATCCCTGCATTGCTTCACACATCAGTATACAATTTACTAATTGTTAAGGGTGTATCACAGGCAAAAAGCTTAGCTCTTCTACACAAGCTTTCCGTAGCAAATGCAAACACAACTGGAATCTAAAAACAGAGACACGGAAAAAAATCCACCTAAGCACCCCAAAACCAAACCAAAACACTAAATTGTATCACCAAAATAACTCAGTCTGTAGAACATGCATGACCGCACAGGACTGAGAAGCAGGAATAAAGGGTATGTTTGCACAGTTTGCTACCATGTAAATCTACCTGGTATTTTTTCACAAGATGCTTTGGGTAACAAACAACATGGCCACATTTGCTCACCTCTGTTGTCTACTTAGGCTAAATGACACAGCTGCAAAGCCACATCTTGCTGCCAAACTCACATGTCCCTTCTCTGCTTGTCTCAGATGCAGGTTGCTGAGAAAATAGTCCATGATGAGGTTAATGGGTAGGAAACAAACCTGAGACATCCAACTTGTGCTTGACAATTTACACTACATGTGAGGATACAACAAGGAAAAGGAATAATAGAATAAAGCCATTGGACGATAGGAACGTTGGTCATCAGGGTCACAATTTTAACACCCGTTTAAACGTTCAAAAGGAAAAGAAAAAACCCTGTGCCCCCCACTCCCAACAAAATATGGCATGAAACAATCAACAAAAAAAATCCCCAAAAGAACACAAAAAATCTCATACAGTTTAAGTCAGTATGTGTTAGGGCCTTTTTTATCACTGTCTGGTTTAGACTCTTCAGGGGGATCTCATTTTCTTTGCTGCTGCCAGGAAGTAGAAACTCATTTGTGTTTTAAATGAAAGCTGTGATTCATGTGCAATCACAGGACTCTAAGAAATAGAGCTTTAAGAAAAACCATGTTATTCTGCAAAAGTAACAGTGAAATCAGAAGAGTTGACAATGCTACAATCTGTTCTCCACCACCCTCTTGGGACATTGCTGCCGGTAACTTCACCAGGGAAGGGCGGGATGCTACGCTGAAGACTGCAAACAGTTACAAAATGCTCACGCTCTGATCCTGAATTACTTTTTGTCATTAACATGTTTAATGGATTAATTCTTTACTCATAATAATGCTTGGAATCAGAAAGAGAGAAACAAAAATAAAATAAAATCAAACTAAATAAAAAGTGAGAGTTTTCCTTTATTTTATTTTGGTTATATTAATGAGATTAACCAGCCTAGAAAATTAAAAACAAGATCCTTAGAGATCTCTCTCCCATGGGCAGTCAGAAAAGAGCCACTTGGTTCAAGCTTATTTCACTGAACTTAACTTACATATACTTAACACCTGTTAAGTTTATGTAAGTTAATATTCATATATTGCATTCCATTTATTTAAAGATAATCTGCCAAATTGGTCAGTGTGGATGATGATTGTCAACACAAAACAGTGTGTGACTGGAGGTGTCATCTCAGCCCTTTAAGATACCCACATTTAAAGCTGAAAGCCTAACAGCCCATCACAAGTCCAACCGGATGCCCCTATCCAGCCTTCCTGTGGCTGATACTTACTCTTTATCCCTAACCCAAAAGAGCTTAATAAAAAGAACAAAAAAACTCAGCTACAACGCCACAAGGTTTGGGTTCTATATTTATGTACATACAACAGTTTTAGAGTAAAACGTTTCAAATCCTTTTAGGCTGCAGACACTGAAGAAAGAGCTGTTTGCCAGCACGCTGACTGGTCTAATTTTTCCCTCATGCTTTTATCTAACATATTTTACATTTCCTGTGCCAAGTAAAATACAGTTAAGACCCTCAAGCAATAAAGCTTAAAATTGGAAAAAAGCAGGAAAAAATATTACAACAATTTTCTATCTTTTGGGGTAATCTGCTGGGAGTGGGTCAGGGGAATAAATCTGCATGTTATTTCTATCACAGACAAAGGCAATGGAGAAAATCCTAAAATAAAGAGGAGTTGGAATGCAAAAAAACAAACCAACAAACTTGTTTTATATTGTAGCAAAATTAAATGGTCATTTTTATCTCTAATGTTTTGGTTTGTTTATCAGCAGAGTCATAGTTTCAGTATTACTCTCATGCAGAAAGTTATGATCTATCTGCAGGGAAGACAGGCATTATGCAAGTTAAAAGCCTGATCTTATAGTAAATAATTCTTCTCAAAAGTGTCAGAAAAAAATATCTGTGCTATTTAAAAGGAAGAAAAAACGAAGGTTAATTTTATTTATTCTGGATAAGGTGAACACCTTAAAAGGGTCATGAAAAAATTTATCATTAGCTGAGCTGATAAATGTCCACTTACTTTGGACACATATTTGTTAACACTGTGAGAAACATTAGCAGTGAGGGTCACATGGTGACGTAATTGTACAGGGGTGGAAAGAGGATTTGGTGGAAGCATTCTTTAACTTTGGGCTCTCAACAGTGGGTTCCAACTGGTAGCAAACGGGAGGCTTAAACGATATGTTTAAACTACTTTAATGACTTCCTCCTTCACATTCATAGCGTATATTAGATCTGAATTAGTAAGGGAAAAAGGGCTCTTTAATAAAGCAAGTATGCTTAATTAGATGTCATTCAGTGTTCAGTAGCAGAAAGATCACACATAAGGTTATTTCCCTGACAATCTTCAGCTGTGGCATTAAAATATATATATATGAAAAATAATAATCAGGTTGCAGTAAACCCGCATAAATGAGAAATAGACGTTTGTACATTCTAAGGCTGCAAAACTGTCCCATGCCCTCCTTTCCAAAAACTTCCAGTCCTAAAGAAATGTTTCCAGACTGAAACAAAGCAGAAAAAGTAAATTAAAATAAATAAAAATCAGTAATAACAACCACCACCACCACCACACAATAAGCTTAGATCACAAAACCACAAACCTAAGAACATCTATAAAGCGCATTCAAAACAGTACTACAGTATCCTTCCAGGCAAAGAAATTCAGACTATTCTCTTTCCTTATGATGTGCATGGGATTCCCCATCACAGCCCAATGCCAGCGCCCAGAAGCTCTCATCAACCTGAGATCCATTTTCCACAGTCAAGAGGACAGCAAAAATGGTAGTTGAACCCTAGCCTTTCCCACACCTGACGCACACCAAGAACAGTGACAGTGATTACATCATTTCAACAGGTTCATAATCTGCAGTGTGACAAAATTGCTTCAATACAGAACAAGTGCATGAAGATGACTGGGAAACTCACTGTAATTATACCCTAAATATGTTACTATTGTAAGCTAGCAACAACAGCAGTGACACAAAAAAATACCAAGCATTGACAGTACGACTGCGCAACAGAGATTTTCCACTAGCAGACCTATAGCATCTTGTTTTCCAAAACACAGAACAATCTGAAAAAACCCCAAGACTTGCAATTTCAGACAGCTGTTCAGGTAAAACTAAAGCCAGAAGATTGTTTGTTTTAATAAAGCTATTATATGTGCAGCTCCAAATTAGGAATGGCAGGAGACTAGGGGATGCCTAAACCATCACCACCTGTTTGCCCTGAAAATCAATTAAAGTCACACTATCACAGCAATCCCTTCTTAGCTAATAAAAGTTATACAGCTTCAATGTGCGACTTTAGATGCTTTGTGGGAATGTTCCTGAAATCTAAATCCTCAGTCTCACATTACTTTGGTACTAAACACAACTCTGAACTAACCACTATAAACTTGCCTTTTTGGGTTAAGAGAAGGTGTTAAGGGAAAAGAGACCCTGAACTGCTGTTTTGATGCGGAGGATTGAACTAATATTCAGTAAATCCTAACAATCCAGCCAAGAACATAAGATAGAGTTTTAAGTAGGAGAAAACTGAAGTCCTTTATGACACATGCCTGTTCAACATATTCTGTGCTGCAGAACAGATCCAACTTTACAAGTTGAAAGCAAGGGCAGTAGAGACATCCCAAGTGTTTTAGTAATTAAACGAATATGCATAATGAACCATATGCCCAAAGGGCCTGTTCTTCATATGGGCCAGATTTTTGCTTGAATTTTTAATTTTTATATACAGATGAAACATTTCATGTAATATAGCAACAGTGCAAAGGAACATGCTATGCAGGAAGGGAAGGAGGAACTACCCATGTGAGAACGATCAGAATACACTTGATGAATTCTGCTCCTCAATTTCCGATTCAGAGCCAAGAGGGCTTTTTCTTAAAAAAAAAATAAAAGGAAAAAAACCCCTTTTTCTCCTTTGAACAGCTGTATTAGTCATCTGCTGAGAGCCTAGAAAAGAGGCATTGAATAGATGTATATTTATATAGGTCAAATTTATACATTTGGATGTGTGAAATTGATTATATACACCAACACATTTAGATGCTGCAAGACTAGCAAAAACACAGACACTATCAAATTAAAATGCTTCTGATCCACCAGGAAAAAAATAACTACAGGGTGGCTTCTCTGTTTAGCAGGACCTGTCACGTTGTGGGAGCTGCAGTGAAACAGGACACACTCACATCTGTCTGGAAAACAGGAATGGACGTTTCTAAAGAGATGGGTCAAATTCCATTCTTATTGCACTAACGTTACCCTACTGTGAATGTGAGGATGTTGTGGCCTTGTTGTCCAAATATTAAATCTTCCAAATTCTCCTGGTGTTGAGCCTTGTTTCTCTCCTTTCTCAATAATTCACCTTTTTTAATCCCCAGCTGTTAAAGCTCTTTGCCAAGCAAGAGAATCATGCTTTGCAAACATAAGCCATTAGAATAGGCTATTCCTCTAAACCAACAGCAAAACTTCTTGGTGCTGGTTGTCAAATAGCTACACTTCAAAATAATAAGTTTGTTCTTTTAATTGGTTTTAATTGGGCAAATTTCTATTTTGCTTCATAATGCCAGCGATGGGGGTGAGGTACTTGTCAGTGTGGACATGGTGGTTAAGCAGCAGAAAAACTTTCCTGCCTGAGCTTCTGAGTCAGCTTTTATATAGAATTCAGATTCTATGAACCATGGGAAATCAAATTCTTATCAGACTTCATGAGGGAAAGGAAAACTTTGTAGTAAATAGCAAACAGTGCCTCACAGCAGCTCAGGTTTAGCACTGCACCTTGATAAATAAGCAGTAATTCACACAATGGCTGTGGTTGTTACTTGCACTGATGCGGTACCACAGAGATGCAGTGGGGAAGCACCAGATGTGCTCTAAGGGATGAAGGCAATAATGTGATCCACTTAAAATTATTGAAAGGGTGACTTTTCATCAAACTCAATGAGTTAAACTTTTTGTGGGACTTTGGGAGCCCCCATCATCAGCACAGCACGTGAAAGCATCCTGCCCCCAACCTTAAAGTATTTAAAAGCTGAAATAACGATGTTGTAAATAATAGCATTCATTGCTCTCAGCCCTAATTCAGGTTCTGTGCTTTTGACATTGCCTGGTGTATGTGATGTAGTGGTCTCCACGGAAAGACAGATAAACTTCAACAGCTGTCAGAAGACAAAAATTGACAAGGAGCATCACCTTTCCTGCCTGTTTAAATCCTTTAAGGAAGTGTTGGAGCAATTAGAGAGGGAGTCTAATCTTTGCCGAGTGCATTAACACTCTCCGACCTCCCAGACAATAGATCAGACCTCAGACACATAATGCTTCCCTAAGGCTTTTTAACCAGAGCATTTGATCTCATAGTCACTCTGTATGTGTTACTATAGGTATCAGTGTGTGAGGCGGTATTCATTGGGCACTAAAGGACCACTGTCTCTGCTAGTATTCATACAACTTTTAAAACAGAAAGCAGAAGAGCCACTGCAATGCATGCTGTTACAGAAGTACCACTTCCCAGAAAAAAAGGGGAAAAAAAAAAGATTAAAACAATCCAGAGTAGCTCTGCAAAATGTCCTCATTTTTATTAATCTCGTATTTCCTTTCTACCACCACTGTTTATTTCCCAGCTTTGGAATCTAAATCTATTTTTAAAAAAGCAGAGATTAGCTTTTTATTCATAGAAACAGTTATCTGATAATAATTTCAAAATACTTCACGTCTTAACCCCTGTGGAGGGACTTGAGGGAAAGGGAATTAGGAAGTCGGGTCTAGTTTATTAAGGAAATTGAAAGATATCATTGCAAATAATTTTCCCAAACGTGTACATGGAAGTATCTGGGGAAGTTTTCTTAACTGCTAGCACAAGTCATCATCTAATTCATGATAGGCGTGTTTGGTTAAAAAAACTGTATCAATTATGCATTTCCCCATTTAATATTCTAAACATTTGATGAAAATTTGCTGAGTGCTGCTTTTTTTAAATGGAATTAGAATTTCTTGCCATCATGTTCTGACAGAGGCCACATCTGAACTGTTCTCATATGGACAATGCATAAGGGGGTTTTAAAACCAGCTAACTGGATTCCAACCCACTGCTGCAGTCTCACTAAGCTGTGGGTTTTCTTTCACTCATGCAGTCTATTTGAGGGACAGTGCTAGCTAACAATACTTTATGACTGTCAACGTTTTGCATTAGCTGCTGGATTTTGTTTTACCTTTCTAGACCTCCAAAAAGTGCCTTTTGTGAAGAACCTGCATTACAAATAGGTTTTGCTGCTGTTTAAATGGGTATCTCAGATTTGCCAAGCCAAGTGCACCACAAATGACAAAAAAGTCACATATACCTAAGTATATTTAAAAACAAACAGGACTTCAAAGTCAAAGTGTAATGCAGTTATTTCTAATCCGAACAAACAATAGAATACATCTAATGAAAGTTGACAATTGGTTTTGATACAGAGCTGCACAGCTCCTCTGTTCCATTAAAAGATGAAAGCTGAAGGGACATACAGAAGACAGCGACTTCTCCCAAAAAGCAAGTAGAAAGTTCTGAACCTGAGCTAGTAGAGTAAATAAAGGCTGTTTTAGTGGAGACTTTTGCTCACATATGAACTCATCTTTCAGCGAACATGCTGACTTTACATGGGTAATGTTAAGGCTAGAATAAATCAGCGTATTAGACTTGTACAAATCACTACATGCTTTACATACTTATGAACACTTCTGAAAATCACAGCACTGCCTTGAAAACAAACAAAAAAATCCCCACCTCAAACCAAGCTAAGCTTGACTGCAGTATGGAAGTCACAAGAATAAGAGATTTAATTCTCATGAAGTAAAACTCTACTGATACTACTGGTACCAGTGTGATCCTTTACTGGGGCAGAAGTAAAATTTATTAGTAATTGCTATTACAGATTCTGTTAATCAGATTTCTGGGATTTTTCAATAATCCCATTGCTCCAGCTTTATTTCCTAATGAATGCTAAAAAAAATACAAAATAATGGAAGGGACATATCCTGACTTAGGGTATTTCAGCTATTATTGTTATCCTTAAACAACCCAAGAACTTCCTGGTTGCTTAAGACTAACCCCTAAGTCAAAGCACATCATAGTTGCTAGTGAAGAAAAGTAAAACTAAAAGAAAACAGGCTTTTAAGAAATGGATTTGCTCTGTAGCTTCTATGCTAATCCCCTTTCATTTCAGATCTTGTAAAGGCTCCAACTCTTTCTTATGTAGAATAAAAATATCAAAAAAAGCCCCACAAGAAGAGGAAAGCCTTAAGAGAAACCCCTCAAGGTGCATCTCTCTCCATCAGAAAACCAAAATGTTGCATTACCTTCAAATAGGAAATTTCTTCCAGTTGTCACGATTTCTGCAACTGGTGTTAGATTAAGCGCTGGGAGAACGGGTGAATTAAATTAAAAATAAAAGAGTTCAAGCAAGAGAAAGAAAACCTGCCAGAAAAAGCTGACAAAAGCCTGAAGAAGCCAGACCCAGCTCATTTGTGAGGGTCCATCGCCACCTACAGGATTTTCTTCCTTTTCAGAAAACCTGCTGCTCCAATTCGCACAGGATTTGTCCCAAAAGGAGTATGGAGATTTTTAAGTGATGTTAAGTAACATCAGTTTGCTGAAAGTTAATGGAGTTGCAGTGATTTAAACCACCTACAGATACATCTCTACATATTCCCTCATAATAAACTAAAATATACACAATAATGATAAAACTTGCCTTTATGTTTCAAGGGAATGTATTGTTTTAAGCTTGCATCTGTGTTAAAAATAAAGGATTTGCCATTTTTAAGAATTAAAAAAGAAAAGGAAAGAAAAGCAGCATAAAATACCGATAGGGCTGTTCCACCAATGACAAGGGAGATAACAGGCAACATCTAAAACCTTCCTGTAAAACTAAGTGCTTTAAAAGTACTTTCCAAGAGGTGCCAGGTCAAAGGAATGTGAATAATGAGACAAAACCAAGTAGATCCTGACTGAAATAAAATCAATACACCTGGGGTGTACAGGGAAAAAGAGCACACTAAGTAAAAGAAATCTTACTTTTAATGACAATTCCACTTTGTAATACATACCTTTGCATAATAGATACTATGGGTCTCCTACCTTTATTATTTTTTTGGTTGGGCTGAGCTGAATGCCGTTTTCCATCCAGCTTGCACAGTGCAATTCCATGCCAAACTTTGGGAATTTTACACGTAAGCTTCTCAAATTCTGGTATTTCTAATGGCGGTGGGTAAATAGCTCTTCTCTCACACCCCTGTTTTATGAGTCTCACGCAGATGCAGCATCATTAAACTTAGAATACTAATTTCATTTTTGTTTAAGTAATTTCTAATCTAGGAATAGAGTGAACTTTCTGGAAAGGCAACAGGATAATTGGGAAAATAAAAACGACTGGATCCTGATGTGGAATACGGTCTCTTCAGGACCACATAAGCTAGCAAACGGTTACACATAAATTCCTCTTGCTTTCCAGCCTACCAGTCAATTGATAAGAATTACAAATAACTGCTTTCTCACAAATTCAGAAGGTGTGCAAGACATTTAATGTGAAGTTCCTCTAAAGAATCTAAACTGCAAAAAGAAATACATCACAAGAGAAAAGGCATTTCTGTGCTTTTCAACCCCTTCCACAATTTCTTGTAGCAAATTCCTAACATCAGGATGTAGGTTTGTAAGTTAACAGTAAGAACCGTGAGTTAAATTCACGTCTGGCTTATGCAAATTATGTAATTGTATTGAGAGTAAAGGAACCAGCATTGAATTCATGGGTAGTGGATTTGTTGTTTTATAAAATACTTAACAGTCAAAGATTAATAAATATATATATGTAATTAAATGCTAATCTGTGATTACTTTCACACGAGAAGAACACAGTAAATATCTACTAACGAATGGTTAGAAACAGGAGTTCAGCTATTTTAAATGCACAAATAAAACCAGCAACAGGCTTTTACCCTGCCAGACAAAGCAAGATAAATACGAGATATGCAAAAATAAATAGGACAATACATAAAACAGCATAAGGGCAACAATAATCTATCACAAAACTTCAGAACTTCAAAAGACACAAGAAGTTATATGTTAGGGGTTAATAAAAAAGGCTTCAGAAATCAAACAGCTGAAGTATAAAACAATATAGGAAACTCCAGCCAGACCACAAAGAGGGTTCGCTCTTCATAAACATCAGATCAGGCAGCTAAAATTATTACCAAAGCTCTCTTGTAACTGTCACCTGTGGTGGGTATAATTACAGGCTACTGCTGCAAGCACGCCCACGTCATATGGCAATAAAAGGACCTACAGCTTGCCAAGACCAGGCAGACAATGGAGAACATACACCACCTGACGAGAGCCCAAAAAGATCAGCCAGGGAGACTAATACAAATGACAGCTTCGAAACAAATGACAAAGCTTCAACTAGGGGAGGAAAAAAAAGGCAATATCAAATTAGCTGGAAATGCAAGTGCCTAGCAGAGTTCTCCAGCAGGTCAGAACTTGAGCACAAAGGCAGGCAGAAGTGCTTGAGGATGCTTTCAGTTCGAGTTTTGCCTATAAAGAACCCTTTTACATTATTTTTTAATTAGACAAAATGTTTGCACGTTTGGGCTTGGCTTTGTGGGCTGTCATTCAATAGCCAAACAGATGAAAACTATATATTTATAATGCTGTTATGGAGACAGAGAACTAGATAGATATGTGTATTTTAATAGAGACACCTTATTGAAATACATCTATATATTGTAACAAAGCTGAATTTCCTTCTCATTGCTTTAATTCTTTGCTGGATGCCTGCATACACATTCCTGCTGACCCACTGTACTCAAGCTTATCCTCCGGCAGGACTGGGCTTTTACTTGAATATTTTGACTATAAACACACACAACCGAGGTATTAAAAGGCTTTATCATCAGCTAAAAACAATACAATGCAATCAAAGAGTGAGAGGCAGTGATTTAGGTCTGTTTCATTACCAGGGCCGAGGGAATCATCCCTATGTGATGCATGCAAGTACACAGCACAGAAAGCACTACTATTGCTCAAAAATATGAGCACAGCATAAGCTTAATTTAAAAGGAAGCTCCCCAGCCCCAAAAGGAAGGGCCTTTCTATACAGACCAGGTGCCCTGTTAAGCAAGCCTGTAGGAAATGAGTATTAGTCCTCAGATGCAAAACATGGTTTTGTTTTTATTTTTATTTATTTTGGAACATTTCACTGGTAAAAAAGCAAATCCCTAAAATCTCTGAGCTGGAAAGATACAGCTATTTATCCTTTTGAAAGTTAAAAGGGATATTTGGTGCTGGTCTTTGCTCAGCTCCACCTCATCCCAACTCCAACGCTTCAAACTTTGTTTTTTAAACCTTGTTTATAGTGTTGTCAAGCTTCTAAGTGGTTATTTCCCTATTAACTTTGTCCTTGTTTGTTCTTGCGTTTTTGAAAGAGCTGGAAATAACATGTGTTTACTTTGCTGTGTGTCTCTCAGCATCATCAATATCACTGTTGCTATTCCAGGAATTTTAACTGCTGCAGCAAAGCACAGCCTGGGATCTCAAGCTTAAACCGTATTCCCCTCAACCACAGAAGAATAATACTGGAAATGTAAAAATTGCTGGGAGAAGGGTAAAACCAGCTCCTTTAATTGTCTACAGAAGTCTGTTTCTCATCTGAGCAGCTACTCACATGTGTCAGGTAACGTGCTCCTAACGCTCTGCATGCACAAATGGTGTGTTCTCACAGGCACTGCCACGAGCAGTGGGGAGGAAGCAGGATGTAAACGTTCCCTCTGTCACTAGAAAAAATGCTTTTACTGGGCTCTAATAGCTCGGAATAAAAACATCCCTCTGATCCAGCCTTTTCACTGCAGTCTGAGACAATAATTTTAAGGATGTGCCTTTGCCAGGGATTTACCGAAGGGAGGAAATGTTAGGGGCTCTGAAGAATTACTTAGTAGGTCAAATTCCTGAAACCCTGCCTTTCACTGCTCCTTCAGCACCAGCTCTGGGCTTAAATATGAACAAATTTTTGTATCAGTGTTATTTTACACCTCTCCTATTTAAATATGAGCTGCATTTTGTCCTTTTGCCGACTGTTTCTTTAAAACTGTAGCAAAACACAAGCTGCAAACGGGCTGAGAAAAGCCCTCAGCAAAAGCTCTACAGTAAAGCGGAAGTAAAGACCATCTCTTTTGCATTAATACTTTTTTCTTCTTTTTAAAGCTTTTTCCTTTTCCAAGTTTCTATTCAGTGTTTGAAGAATACTCATTCTTCTCTCTTGAGGATTACATCTATTCATTTTATTTAGCTTTTTAATGTGGAGACATTTTAATCTACCATTACTTTAATGCTGTTCCCGAATAGTCTGGGAACAATGATTTATATTTTGTCTTCAGCTATGAGGAGAAAAAAAAAGGTGGGAGAAAAAGAGACTGTACCCTTGTCATCAGTTACACATGCAGTTTAGGCAGGGTGGTTTGCACTTCCTATCAGGGAACTTCTTGCTCAAAATTAGCAGACAGTTCATGGGGAAAATAAGAAAGATCTTAGGGAAGCTTGCGTATGCACACGTCTTTCATCCCTACCCTATAGAAGAGTGAATTAATCCCATCTATTGATAAATCATAAGCAAAGTCTGAGTTAAAATTAACCCCTACTCTCTGCTTGGCTGGCCAGAGGTCCAAGAGATGCTTGGTGGTTTGGCTTCAACACTACGTTGTTTGGATTTCACAGCTGTTACTGCTCTCACTGCCCCACTGATTTGCTTATATGCCCTCTTCAACTTTTGTCCCAGGAATTTCCCTTTACTGATCTATAATTCCCCTCCCATCAAACAAACAAACAAACAAACAAAAATCAGTCTTGCAAAACAATGCAGGAGTTAAACAGGATGCTTTACCCATACATTGTTGTCACGTCCAGGGTTGAATTATGCTTAGTACAAACAGGACTGGAACATTTTGTGTTTTTCTTGGGAAAGTCTAACCATAACATGCAGGGTACACTTGTCCGTATGCAGAACAAACGGTTTACCCCAAGTAAACCCAGAAGACTTGGATTTTGAGTTAGCAAACATCTTTCCTGAGGGAAAAGCACATTATTGTCTTACCGATATACACAATTAGCAATTTTAAAGGACATTGTCAACAAGCTAATGGCTTTTTGCCTGTAAATCATCAGTATAAATACAGCCCTGCTCAACATGGATTACAAAATTGTTCATGTTTAATAAGATGGATGGTATCTCCTCTACAAGTAGAGTTGAACAGGACTCAGCTCACATACTGCAAGCTTAATTCATAGCATGTTAAATGGCATACACACAGATGCCCGCAAGTTCATGGGCTACACATTCTAACCCATCTCTCTGCTGATATCCCAGATTAGGACTGAAGCAAATTGGCACAGTAATGCACACAAAAGCAGCCTCACACAGCTTACCCCATGACTCCTCAGGCTTCCAGTTCCCACAGCCCAGAACCCAAAAATGAAGCATCTTCCACATCTCTCTGGGTTTAAAGTTTTGGACATCTTAATGGAGAAGATGCCAAAATCTCACTTCTGCAGCAAGGAGCTCAAAAGTTTAAGTTTATGTTTCCTGCTGTATCCAAAATCCCCAGCAGCTCTGCTGAGCACCCACAACCCCCAGGCCTTCCCTGCTCTTGCATCAGCTGGCTTTATGGGAAACCCAAACTGCTGCAAAGTGCTTCTATGTCTTTAATTTTCCCCAGCTGCCCACCATTAAACAACTGCAGTTGGTTTGATCAGAAACTCTGTATTTCCAACACATTATGCTGCATCACATATTCCACATATTCCTTCCTTTCCTCCCAGTACTAACCCATCATAAAACAATTATCAGACACACTGCAATGGCACAGCAAACTGTCTGTGTGCTGCATTCCTTGCCTGGCTGGCCTGAGCTAGCAGCTAGGAATGAGCCTGAAAAACAGCTCCCACCTGCACCCAACCCTGGCAGCAGCCTTGATCAGCAAGAAACCTAAACCTGATATAGTTGGAAATGCTGCCAGTAAAAATGAAGTATGCTGGCATGAGTGAGTGCGCAGGGACCATGAAGCACACCAGCAGCAAGCACTGCCACTCACACTGGAGGTGCTGAGGTGGCTCGTTTGCCATCATTCCCCTGCTCCTGCCAATGTCTTTTGCAACTATAAAGCAAACTTCAAAAAAACCCATATATATATGATAGTAAAAACTGCAGTCAATATATCCTTTTAATTTGCACCAGATTATATTTTTTTAATGCAATTACTGTAATTTCATTAAATGGCATAATTACCATTAATGCAGAGAAAACTGTCAATAGAAGGTGTAATTATGTTGTATCAAATCAGAAGCACAATGTGCAATGATGCATAATTCCTCAGGAAAATCATTCTGTGACTAAAATTAACTTTTATAATATTTTTAAAGTATATATTGTTCAGCAAGAATGTTGTGGTTATTATGGACTTAACTTCCATGACCAGCAAAGAAGGGGCAACAGAGCAGGCAGGGAGTGTTTGCATGTGGAAGAAAGGACCAGAAATTTGGTTTTAAAATGATAAGAAAGGTAAGAACATGAGTTTCCACATGCACAAGTAGAAAAACAAACAGCTTATAATCACACAGATATACAGGATGACTTGAAGCAGACATTCCTCTAGGCACATTTCACCATGCAGCTCCAGCATTCTGGACACTAGTAACACAGCGTGGAAGTGATGTCTCAATGGAGAAAGGTGTGACAAAAGGAAAGAGTGATGAGGACAAGGCTAAAATCATAACATTCACCCTGGAAACTGGGACCAAATTGTCCAGAATAGAATATGAAAAATATAAGGCACAGGAGCAGAAAACATACAGGGATATATTAGATTATGTCTCTGGGTATCTTCTAAATATAGATACTTGAGAGACATTTTGCAGTCAAAACACAACATATCAGGTTGAATACAGAGGCAATTGTCTCAAAATAAAACAAAGTAGGATGCTTGAAGAACTTTTTTGGTCTTAAGAATCTACAAATCCCACCAAATCCTGAACTGATGGAGGAGAACACATGGACAAAGTCTTTTACGACCTTTCCTGGGATATGAACACTATTAAACTCTAGAGGCAACACTTTCAGCATTTCAGAATATTCCTGATATTCCCGGGCATGCACAAAAAACATGTGTCCATTTTTCACACCAGACCAATGATGAAATGTATATTACAGAGAATCCTGAAAACCTGCGTATGACTTCCTTCACCCCAGGATGTTTTATCTAGAATTTGTGTACCAATTTGCCCCAAACCCCGCGTGCACAGTGTAAACATCACCAAAAGTGAAACTCTGCTTTTCACCTCACCTCCCTTTTAACCCCCTTTCTAAAACCTCTAAACCTGAAAAATCCCTGATTTGTGCCTGAGCAGGCCCAAACAGCATTCTCTGTCCCTACACAATTAACTCAGATTTAAAAATCATCAGATTAAAATCACAGAATGCTGATAAAAAATACGGTTTCATTTTTATAGCACAAAAGGTATCTACTCACATGTTCTTGGATTGCCTCCTCTTACAATTACAAACTAATAAAGAAATTTAGCTTGGGATGATGTATCTTTTAAATGGGAAAACATGGTGATCGTGTTTTTCTCATTCACTTGCGTCATGCCTGTTTCCTCTGTCTTTATCTGTTCCTCTTTTGAGCACCCAGAAGTAGTAGCTAATGTCCTTGCCACACACACACACACATCAGCTGTCAGCACTAATAGGGAGGGAGGTGCACTGTAATGAAGACTAAAACAGAAAGGTGTAAGATACTGTGTCCTTGCCTATTGCCATGCTCTGATGAGCTCACAAATATTTTCTTCCGCCCAGCAGTGGGTTTTGCCTGATTGCTTAAGAAACAAGGTTCACATGATTATACTGTCTGCTTGTCTTCCTTCTCCTCTTTCCCATTATTCCCCCTTGGAGGAATGGTCAAGGGCTACCTCTAGAGGGAAACCAAAGGCAATACAGCAGGGGAGAAAGGTCCTGAGGACCACCCAAACTCTAGGATTATCACAGTGAAGATATGTGAAATATGTAGAATATGGTCACAATGGTTATTGCCGTTATGGGTTATTGGGTTATGGGCCAAGGGACAATACCTGTAAGAAAAAAAAAAAAAAGACAAATAAAGGGCATTTTCTGGTTTTCAGGACTGGCACTTAATCTGTCAGCCATGATTTCATGAACCCAGCTGAAAAACTGGCGAGAAGCTTTGTGCATCTTCATTGCCTCTGGTGTTCAGCATCATCCACAAGTAGATCATCAATAAAGAGAAATTTGGTACAGGCTAAATCGATGCACAGCCTGGCACTGAAAGTATATAGATGCTGCTTGCTGGGGAATGAAGATTTCAAAAATGCAGTATTTGGCACACCTTTTATTTAACCTGCTAAGAGTGGGTTTTACACACAGACTGGGGCATGGAGGGATGCTGCACCTACCACGCTGTGTGCGTATTTTCAGTACTACAAACAC
Organism: Psittacus erithacus; assembly: GCA_009867235.2. Lineage (NCBI taxonomy): Eukaryota > Metazoa > Chordata > Aves > Psittaciformes > Psittacidae > Psittacus > Psittacus erithacus. The sequence goes on from WYDI02057557.1 coordinate 151,746, forward strand.
ACATGCTGGAAATAGTGAGAGGGAGATACATAATTAGCACTTCATTTTAAGTGCCAGAGCTGAATTATTTCCATGTGGAAAAAATCAGACAGACATTTTGGTTTGTAAAAGAAACCTGCGGTAATCATTCTTAGAGTCATGTATTATATTCCTTTCCCATTACCCACTTTCTTTCAGGAAATCAGTACTATTATGGTATCCAGTAAAGATGTTAATAATCTGGACTGTGTAACTTGCTCATCCTTCTTTTCACCGGGAATCAATTCCTTTTTCTGTAGCCCCACTTTTCCACCTTCTTATTTTATTGCCTCTCCACCACTTCCAAACTTTTCCTGTCTAGGAAACTGAACTTCACAGCTGCAACTTTACAAGTATTTTGGTGCAAAATCCCTTAAAAAGAAATCTCTTAAGCATGTGCTTAAATTCTTGCTGTACAGTGATGGTAGGACATCGACACTAGCATTTTACATACACCCTCTTTCCAGCCCCGGTGTGGATGACCATCCCATTCCCTTGTGTACAACCATGGACCTCCCTTGCACAGCCATACCTGCTTCAGCAAGGTACCAGCTACTCAGCTCTCTACCAGCTCTTGAACATTAACTTTAGATATGATCTAAATCAGCTTTGAACAACAGGAATTAAAAAAACCAAAACAATGAAAAGACCCTCTCATCCTACCTACTCTCATGTGCCAATCATCCCTCTAACCTGCAGGGTGAAAGAAAACTCCTCTGCTTTTGCTCTGGACATTCTTTCAATCAGGGATGGTCTGCTTTACTCATCTACAGCAAATACACTGAAGTGTTTTCCTCAAAAGAACCTTTGAGCAACTTATAATTCACAGACAGTAAAAGGGGGAGAAAATCTTGGAGATGTGACTGTTATATTGCTTAATAAACACTCAACTCAAAAAACTTTCTTTCTGCGTGCTGGACCGCCACAAAACGATTTCGCAACCTTTAATGGCATGCCAAACATTTCAAGCATGAAGAAAATGTCACACTGCAGAATAAAAAGCAGGCAAAACCTTTTTGTGCTTGAGTGGATTATGTGAAAACTGCGAATGGGGTGTTTACTACCGAGAGGAAAAAGGAGAGAACTGAAAAGTGGGACAGGCAGGTGGAGAACTTGGCTTTTTGTTTGCAGAGCACAGCAGAACTCACTGACCAGCTTTTTCCTTTTAATTTTTTTCAAAGCAATGCATTATTACCATCAAAAGAACAGATCTGCTGCAGGGACACAGGCATAGCAGGCATTGATAACATTTAGCAAATTACTGCCTCATTGCAGTAGAAGATGGAACGGACAAGACCCATCAGCTCACTGCATCATCCATACCAAAGGCATCTCCCTGCATCAACCTCTTGGCCACCATCTCTTTCCTTTCCTACCACCCAGCTGCCATGTTTAAAAATAAAACAATTCCAGAGTCACCTCACAGTCACAGCCTTTGGAGGGTGACATCACCCACCCATAGGCACCCTTGGCACAGGTTGGTGAACACCTCTGCACCAAGCAAAGAAAGGCTGTTCCTGACAGTCTAATTTCCATGTCCATCAGGCCCAGTGTGGCCCAAGCTGCCTTGAAACCCTCAGCCCTGTAAGCCACATAGTTACAAAATACCAATAACAGCAGACGATAAAGGGCTTTTTGCTGGTGGAGAGGAAGGCATGGCAACACTCGAGATCTTATGCCACTTAGCCTCATGCAATAAAAGAAGAAATCCACTTACCACAAATGCTATCATGCTCTTTACTGTGGACTCCCAGAGAAAGCAGCTCCAAAGGAATTGTATTGTATTCCATATTGCCATGGTGATTTTTTTCACGCGATCAACATTTCTTGATAAGATCTGAAAAATATTGAGTGGGAGGAGGGGAGGAGGAGAAGAGTTTAATCAAACACTCTAATATCCTACTATTGCTTCAAGAAACAGGGATAATTTAAGCTACAAATGCATGCCAGAGCACATACTACAAATAAAGCTTCTATTTCAGAGACACACTCCAGCTCCTGTCTGCTTTTTGATTACACCCAAGCCTTCCAGGTTTTTCTCATCCCCTATTAAAAACAAAGGAAAAGAAAAAGCACATCTTGATGCCAAAACTAAATAAAGCACTAATGCAAACCTACCTTCATTCCCCTTCCATTCTCAAAATATAGCAATGGCTCAGGAAAAGGGCCCAAGAGAAAGTAATCAAAACAACGAACCTCTTCTCTACATGTTTTGGATTAGTCCATAGAAAAAAATAGAGAATTTTAGCCTCTTTATAAGGCACCTTTATTTAACAAAAGGATAATGGCCATTGTTCTAAAATCATATGGACTTTTAAAATAACTGATTTAGACCTGGTTTCTTCCCTCCCTAAGGAGGGAATAAGGCTCTTATTGAACTCTAGGTGCTGCAAACTATGCTACATCCACATCCATCATTTTCCCCGCTCTGAAGCACAAGGCAGAGCGACTGATGCAAACTAGATCAGAAAGCAATTTCATGTTAACACAAACAAACCTTTTAATACATACAGAAATATACAGAATTTACACGTGTTCGGCATTTTATGCATAAATAGGTTTTGTTTTTGCAACCTTGCTACAGCAATTCAAATGTTTCTGAAACAGATACAAGAGCTTAGCCCGGATACAATTATCACCTTTTTAGAGAATTTGCGGTTCTCCTCAGCAAAGCGCTTTTCCCGGGGCTTGAATGTCCTAATACTTGCTTTTATCTAAAAAATAAAGTCATTGAAATAATTATTATTATTAAGAAAATATATTTCATGTAGTTTTAAGCGCGTTATTTCAGCTTCGTATCTCCTACGTTGGTTTAGGAATTTCAGAATCTTTCATTCTTTTCAGCCTCTCAGCAACTTCAGAGGAGCTGCTAGGAAAAATATGGATGAGTTAAACTGAGCAAGGCTGGAGTCACTTCAGCATGAGCAGAGCTGTGGTGCAGCTCACAATGCCCTTAATAAAAAGGATTTAACTTGGTTAAAGTCTGTAGGGGACAGACAATTCAGAGCGACTCAACCACCTAAAAACTAAGCACAATGTATCCATGCCTCATTAATTTTCCCGTCAACACCCTGGAAAGAGAGCATCACAGGTCAGCTTTTTTGGGAAGGAAGGAGGTGTTAAGAGTAATGTATAATATGCTAAAGATTAAGCCCCTTTGTGGCTGTTGCAAATGAAGCTGTGGTGTACAGTAATCAGCACCTCCTTCCTAAGGCATTCGCGGTCACTTCTCAGTCCAAAAATACCCCCATGTTGTCCCATCCACTGGAAGGGCCATCCCAGAGCTCTTATGTCCCAATAATACTTCCCCACCACCAGATACAACCAGGTCAGGACTTACCTTGCTTGCCTCCCAGCGTTTAAAGCATCATCCCCCACCCTTGTCCTTGCAAATTGACACATTTCTTAACAGCAGCGATAAGCAAAGACAAAATATTTCAACTTACAGGATTAAATAGGACATCCAGCTCCAAGTAAATTACTCCTTTTGAAGCACGTTCCAAGTCTTTATTCTTCAGCGTGTAACAACTTTGTTTACCGTTTCTAATCTATAGTTTGGGGGGGGGGGGGGATACAAAAAGCATCAATATTTTCTGGGCTGTAATTCACAATATAATTTAAAGACACTACAAGCAAATAAATAAATAAATTCCCAAATGCACCCAAAAAAACCCCTCCTCCAAACCCTGATAATATACTCAGAGCCTGAAATACAAAACAACCGTTGGATTAGAGACCTATAAAATTGCAGATTAAATCTCTTATGGTCCAACTTTAATTTACAGACCTTGTACTTTATAGTAGAGCAGTGCATGCAATAACCAGTCGGAAAATTCTGCCCTGCAAGCCAGTGAGTTGATGGGAAGTAATCAGCCTCCATTATTACAGGTTTAAAATGGGATTTTTTTTCTTCCGAAGTTCAGGAAAACAGCCACAAACAACAACTTACCTGCCTATTGCACACTCCAGTACACGAACCCGCTTCTTAACGCTTAGTTTATTACAAGGTTGCCAAATTATTATCCAGGAAACAAATGCAATCCAAAGAAATTAATCAGCTTAAGTGGAGCAAATGCTAGTGTAACAAATGCTCAAAATTAACTAATTTGCGTAGAAGACTTCTCTCCCCACCCCACCCCTGAATTTCAATGCCATTTCTATGCTCTAATCCATCTCATTATACATCTTTAAAAAAAATAAATAACCAACAAAAAAACCTCCCTCACCATTTTGTAAACTATTTGGCTCAAATGAAAAGCATTCTCTCTGCAAAAAGTGATGGCAGAAATGTATTTATTATACACAGTAGGATATGTATTGATTAAACATTTGGCTTTTTAGGAAGCAGACCAGTTAATTCTAAACAGCAGTAACATAAAAAACTGCAGCTTACCAAAAAGCTACATTCAGGGACTGTAATGATCAAAGATTAAAGATAACAGAGGAAATTTGGGGGCATGAAATTGCAACCATATTTAAAATGGCTATTGCTGCTCTGGCATTTAGAAGAGGCACTCATATAAACCATGGTAGAAATGAGCAGGGGAAAAAAACCAGCTTAATGGGAACCAAGTGCTTTCATGAGACAAGGGAAAGGTCACTTTCCTTCCCAATGTTGCTCCACCCTTTTTGTACCAAATAGCTCATCAAAAGGTAGATGGGTTTTCTGGCTAATAATTAGAAGAGGGATCCATAAGGAACAACTTCACATCCTCAGTGGTATCCAACCAGGATCTCCAGCTTTTAACTATGCTCTTATCCAAAGCTTTACTTAACAGGATGCTGGCAGTTATGCAGGCATATATGGAATTTATTTAATAACAATAAATAACAACAAAAATAGGCACTGCACTAAACTAATCACAAAGCACCTCTGCTTTCACTGCCAGAGAGTACACACTGGGCTGCAGCTGGCAGCAAAGGATGCTGCAGCTCCCAAGAAATGGGCAAGTAAAAAACTATTATGCAGACCAGCAGGCTCAGATAATTTGCAGCCCCAAGCCAGAAGAGCTGCTGAAGTGGCTTCTTTTCTAGGGCCAAACAGTCTGACATCAGAGAGTCCTCAGGACAATTGCTATATACAGCATCGTCAGCCCATCATAAAGAACCCTGCTATTTCACCTGCTTCTTTTCCCCCTTAAGCAATGGCAAAAAAAACCCTGCAAAAGCTACTGAATGAAAATGAAACTAGTCTTATTTGGAAAGTAAAGATCTTGATCGATTTCCCAAATTAACTGAAAAATGGATTTACTGATGTCAGAGATACAGGGCCTGAAGGACTTGATTTGGGGTTGTTACCCCTTGGACCAAGGGTATGCCATCAGTAGCAGTTTCAGACTGAGCTTTGATTCATGAACTCTCCTGCAACAGGATTGATTATACATTGTTTTGAGCATGCCTGCAGAGCATGCTCAAAATGAGCATGCATGTTATCCGATATATACAGATATATATATACACACACACACATATATAAAAAAGGATGCTGGGGAGGGACTCTTCATTAGGGACTGTAGTGATAGGACAAGGAGTAATGGGTTAAAACTTAAACAGGGGAAGTTTAGGTTGGATATAAGGAGGAAGTTCTTTACTGTAAGGGTGGTGAAGCACTGGAATGGGTTGCCCAGGGAAGCTGTGAATGCTCCATCCCTGGCAGCGTTCAAGGCCAGGCTGGACAGAGCCTTGGGTGACATGGTCTAGTGTGAGGTGTCCCTGCCTATGGCAGGGGGGTTGGAACTGAGTGATCTTAAGGTCATTTTCAACCCTAACTATTCTATGATTCTATATCACAATACCATAACTCTGGATTCTCCACAGTTATTAATTTGGGAACTGTATTTCCATGGTTTTGTTACACATTTCTCGTAACATTTCATGCTATTACCCTAGAAGCAACAACGAGTGGAAAGTTCTCTTTATACTCCTTGGGATGGGATATGCTTTTTTTATACCTTTCAAGAGCATAATCAACAAGGAAAAAAATGTCACATTCTGCTAAATTGGTAGAAAAAAGAAAAATAATTGCTGTCATACCGAGAACATCCTGGTTGGATATCATGGTATCCCAAACTCAACACATGCTTCTGACTTTGGGGGAAAGTCTCTTCTTTTTAAGAGCTGGAGCTGAGTCAAACATTTGGGGTGTGTATGCAGGTGTGTTCACACAGGCAGTTTCACATCGGCAACAAATAACTTCCATCTCTCTCTGGATTTGGAAAAAGGGGTTGTTTGTTGCTTTGGAAACTGTTTTAAATGGTGTCATTATTATTGTTGCTGCTATTCTAAAACTGAGCAGAGCAAAAAGTAATGCAGTGCAAATGCAGTTTTACAGACAGCTTCATTTGGCTTCTTTAATTCCATGTGTTTGACTTTACTGGTAAAAGATGTGCAATTGTAACTCAGCCTAAGACTAAACATTCATGCAGACATCCCAGCTTTTGACCTTCTTCAGAGGGAAAAAAAGCAGAAAAGAGAAGAACTGGCTATGAAATGGCAAGTTCTCCATCGCATTTTCATTTGGATAAAAAGAAAAAAACCCTGGAAAAAAAGTCAAACAAAAGTCTCTCTTACAATTTTGGCAACATGCTAGGCCAGTGTGGTTCAACAAAAGGTACAGGGTAATTCTAACACCCGTGACTGCATGGAGATTAGACTGGTGGCATGTCTCAACCGTGCCCAGAAGAAAACATGCAAAAGAGCTTTTAATACTTCATATTTTCACTGCATGCTGTTCTTGGGCCAGAGTTCAGATTCTGTTCAACATCTCCTTCAATCTTGAAAGACATCCAGTCATATTAATTTCATTTTGGATCTATTTCTTTCTCCTCTCTGGGTACTTTTCCCTAGTCTCTGTTGTTTGCAAAGACTGCTCAAATGCCCTCTCCAGCTGTGGAAAAGCTGAGCAGCCAGGGCTGGGGTCCTAGGATGAACCTCCATGTCAGAGAGATCAGGTTACTTCTATACCTGATTACCTCACATGGATTTCACTCAACAAATATTCCTGAGAGTTGTGCCCAAAAGAGGCTATCTCTCTTATAAACATTTGCATCTACTTATGGGAAAAGGGAAGGAAAAGAATATTCAAATTAAATGAGAAAATATCTGCAGGTGAGGTCCTTCAAGAGACATAATCAGTATTATTCCTTTATCGATGAAGTTTTATATCCTCACTGAACACTAACGCCTGCACTCTCTTAAAACTTCTTAATAGCACACAACATAGTGGGGCTCAATCACCAAGCCAGACTGCCCATAACCATGTGATTAACATAAGGACAGTAGTGCCTATCCCACCGACATGCTTCATTTTGCAAGGTCACCATCAGAAAAAAGGCCAAGATTTTCATCCCATGGAATTTCTGACATTTCGGGAATTTCCCTGCTTTGAATCAACCCAGAAAGACAAAATGTCAGCATCGGTATTTTCACAGAACAAATTGTATAGTCTGTATCACAGTCCTTTCTCCATACAGGACCAAACAAAGGAAATTATCAGTTGGAAGAAAAGCTTCTTTGTGAAGTAAGTATTTCAACCTGGAGGCACTTCAGGCAAAGCACTGCCAGAAGTTGCCTCTAACTGAAGAAAATGCTCAGATACCATGAGACCACCGTACAGTCAAGGCCCAAAGTGCACTGGGTTCCTTTCAAATGAATGAATATATTTACTAAACTCTTCCCACAGATACCCCCAGTAAAACAAATGTGACTAAACGCAGTATTGATGTAGCCAGCCAATGCTAAATCTATTAAGCAACAACCTTCTGACCGCTTGGGAATTTTAATGAAATAGCAAAAGCTGAGATTGATATGACACAAAACACAGGGAAGACAGGACCCTTACACAGCAAAGCATGTTTTTTCATTGCTCTTGTCTCAAAGAAATATGGTTTAGTGGCTTTTTTTTTTTACATTGATTTTAAGAAAACTTCACTCTGCATCCAGCTTTGATACAGATTCAATGTCATATATTGATGACCTGACAGAAGAACACTGGATCCAACCTCTGTACATCAACACCCATGACATGTGGAAAGGGTAATGGCTACTCTCCAAGGGTAATTCATCTGAAGCATCTGGGACCTCTGATATTCCTGGTTGAGCTCATTGCTGATGCACAGTGTCATACCATTTGCCCTGAACAACATAAAGCTTGTCTTGAAACACACCTACCCTTATCGAAGGACATATTTCCCCAGGAAAAGAGGAAAGCCAGCCACATATTTGATACACTTGGACATGAATAAAGAAGGTTTTGTTTCTCCCCAGTCTCACAATACACACTGATTCTATTTTGTACAAAATGCCTGTTCATTCATCCCAAAACTCTTGTCCCAAGCATTTTTACTTTTACCAGTCTTCTGTGGGATCCAAAATCGAAAGGAGATTGAGGTTCTTGGTAGAAAATTGATATCCAAAGACCAAATAGATATGGAGCTGATAGACTGAAAAAAAGCAGGGCAGACACAGGAGTGCTTCCAGGCAATCTGAAGAAGAGTTGAAAACCTTTGGAGCACACCGGTACTAGGTGGTACTCAAGAAAAACATTCGCATTGATACTATTTCAGTAAGCAGCGCACTGTTGGGAGAGAATTTAATTACAGGAACAAAGTGTCATTTTTTTTCTGGAAGAGAACTGGGTTGTTTTTTTTCCCCTCCATTCCAAAATTTCTGGTTGATGGTAGGGATGAAAGTCAGAACAGACAACACACTTCACTGCTGCCTCTATCACATAAACCCAGCATTTTCAGTTTTCCCGAACTCTAAAGCTTTCTCCTGGAAAAGGCTGTGCACTTACAGTCAAGTGTTAAGTAATTGCAATTGTCAGGTGTCTGCTCTCTGAAACCAGGCTATGTTTTAGATAATTAGGCTTGCGAAAGGCATACTTGTTTGCAGTGGATCGTTCTCTACCGACCTGCTTGGCACTTGGAAATATTTCATAGACCTGTTCCTGTTTGCTGAAAAAAAGAGGGTGCAGCTAAAGACTTCTCTGAGCTGATAATCCAGCAGATAAAAAACATTCCATTCTGCAATACAACTCTTCACTCAAAAGTCTTTCTACATGAGAATATTTGATATACTCTGCTTTCAAATTCACTGAAGCACACTATATGCTCCCATGTCTCTAATAACTTGCAGCCTTCTAGGAGCTAAGAGTCTCTTGAAGCAAAACAAAAAAGACAGACCCTCACAGAGAAAAAACACAGTTGCTTTTACCAAGATCTAGGGCAGAAAGGAGCAGAGAGATGGAAAGGACTTCTTTGATCATCAGTTCAAGTCCCTCAAAACCTACAAAACTTCTATCAAACTTCTTGCTTGAAGCAATGAAGTTATTGCCCTACTTCTCCTTTCCCCAGGTTCTTCAGTCTCTAGCACAAAAGCCTACTCTGTCCAGTGGTGGAAATGGTCATCTTCTCTCCCTCTGTCCCCCAAATTCCATGCACTGGTACCAAAATCAATATCTCTACAGTGTATTATTAATAGAGTTGTATAAGAAACAAAGCAAAATGTGTATTCATCCAATACTGCTTCATCACATCTATCACGTTTATAGAAGAACATCAAGTTTGCAGCCTTATTCATCCTTTCACACTCTGGAACTTTCCTTATGCTGCCCAGTTTTTTATGTTTCTTATTCAGCACCTGCAACAAGCCTAGTTCACAGTCAAGGACAAATGGAAACCGTAATTTCACTATCTCTGAGTTTTTGTGCAGTATGGTTGTGTGTTAATGTCAATGCAATGAAGGTGTACGCGTGTTTACAAAACGTCAATGTAAGACTCCTGAACACATTTAAACCAAGTTTGTTGTCAAATTAATTAAACATTTCAAATCCCTCCAACATGTACTTTGTTCAGGCAATTTTTCAATAAGAAAAGAATCTAGTCATCCATGAACAATTCAAAGTAAACTTATTTCATGCGCTGACAGCTCACAAGTCAAACTTGTGCATTTATGGGGGGGGGAATGGCAAATGCACTTGATTTTCAAAAGAGAATTTAATGCAAGGCAAATATGAGGCCTGATTACCTAGAGAAATTAAACCTATGAGATTTGTGAGGCTTCCTCGAGTCTTTAACTATTGTTCTCCTCCAGTATATTTATCTAAATGGTTCAAAGGATACATTCAAATTTATAGTCATCTTGACAACATGCATCAAAATTCCCATTTCAAGAAAAACAGCTTAGAAAATTGCAGTTCTCAGAGCAGACTAAGTTAATAGGTGCAAAATGTTATTTAATCAGAAGCAGAAACGAATATATTTACAGTAGATTTGACTGAAATAGGAGACAGAGGAGTTTGGGCAGGAAGGAAGAAGATCAGTTGGCGAGGGAAAGCATAAACAATTTCTATTTAATTTTTTTGTCTCCAACCTTGGACAAAAATCCTACCCTGAATAGTTTGGACATTACCACACACATGCACTCCCCTCCTCTGCCTTGTTACATGCTTCCTAAGGGATACTTGACAAATGCCTATAAAATCAACAGAAAATCCAAATCTAACATCTTCTCACTGTGAGCCCACACAGCCTGCTGCCGATCACGCAGACCATTTGGCAAGCGCCAGATCTGCAGGAGAGCAGCTGCTCCAGCCACTCTCTTCCAGTAACATCAGAGATATGAGGACTTGGGGAAAAATTAACCAAGTGATCAAAAATGGAATAAAAGATGTTAAGAGGTTTTTTCCTTCCTGTAAACATCAAATCATCCTCCATGCCCAACTGACTCTAATATTGCTCTGAAACTGGAGATATTGACAACTCAGGCTACTAGAACAGACAAACAACCTAAAATAGCCCCAGCCACAAGAACTTGCAGTCTAAGCCACTGAGGGAAGAGGACTGCTGCAAAGCACACACCAGTGTGTGGGCACCAACAGCTCAGTATTTACTGCTCAGCCTCTATAGCTTAGCCTCTTTATACCCCCAAAATGTAAGGGTCCCCCTGTTCTGGACTTCATGTAACTCGGAAAGAGCACACAGTGGATGAAAACACTTTTGTGAAGAGACTGAGAAGCCCCATTGCTTTTAATTCACACACACAAGAAATATACTCATTTAGACAAAATAATAACAAAACTGGAGTACATTGGCCTATTTCTTTACCACTATAAAGCGTTCCTTAGATTGAGATTGTGCCCTCTACGCCAGTTCAAGATTCTTCCTGGGCGGTTCATTATTTATTTAGAAACACTAAATATTTGCAGTTCCCCTCTCTAATCTTGACTGGTCCCTTACCTAAATTATGGTCACTCTCTGGGTCTTAGATCTCTTGCTTTGATCAGATGGGAGCTCTGCTTTCCCTCTAGAAACATCCTGTTTCTCCAATTTCTGCTAGGAGAGAGCCCCACTAACCCGTTATTGCAACACTCCCTTTCCTGCAACAGCTCACATTTACAACTGAAAGACAAACTCCTGCCTTAACCATGAAAGATGTGTGCCAGCCTGTCTGCAGAGGTGAATATGCTTTCACTGGGATGTTTCAAAACAATACTGCAATTTTGTACTCTATAATTTCAATCAGGATTCACTGTCTGCCTACTCGAGAGTGCTATTACCCAGAGCATCACACTGTGCATTACCGAAAGCATCTCACTGCTCCATGTATCACTCGAACCATGTTATCCATTGCAAAGCATGAATGTTTGTACAGGGATCAAGGCAGTACCTCACTGCATAAATACCTGTCACACCCTCCTCTGCATAGGGAACCTACTACAAAACATCAGTGCCTCAAAACTCAAGGAAACCCCCATGCTCACAGTTAAACGCGTTTACACAGCTTGACTGATATGAGCACAAGAGTCCCATGATGTTTCAAACCTCATCTACTAATTGATTTAATAAAAGCCACAGCCTAGAAAGTTCTTTCGAAACATTACAGAAAAAGTTACAAGAATCTTCTGTGATACTGCACATGCACACGGAGCTGTTTAAACCCTCTTGATCTGGTTTACTCACTCTATTACTAACAGCCTTATTCCAAAATTAAATCAGTCTTACCAAACATAACACTGGTTTTCCCCCATTTCTCTATTAATGTCTTTTGATGGCCCTTTTATGTTCCCTTCTCTTTAGCTTGGCCTTTTTTAGCTATTTCTGTAAAAGCTTCAACTCTAAATTTCCTGAGCAATGACTTTCCCCTGAGCTTGCTTTGTTTTCAATTTTGATTTTATACTCCCATAGTAGCGCTCACTCTTCACATATTTGTTTACAGAACAAAAGCCACCAGTCTTTAAAAGCACTATAGAGTAGAAAACACTCCTTTTAGGTAATTTTATTCAGCTGTGCCAATAACAACAGCTATCTCTACTCAATTCTACTGTGATGTGCAATTACTTTCTTGGAGTAAAAAGAAGCAAGGCAGAACAAAGACATGCTTAAAATGTTACCTTCAGAAGATGATAGGGAAACATACAGAACAACTCAATTATGTTTTCAGACCTACATGGCATATAGTACTGATGAAGTACAGACACTTTGGCAATTTTCTTTCCAATCAACCAAATTTGTACTAAAATGGGTTGGCAACGCTTGTTACACTAAGGAGAACTATAAACACTGCCAACTAAGGCATATATAGATCACAAAACCTGTTTATCTCTAAATCTGTGTTACTTTGTGCTACGGAGAAAAGAAATGCAACTCTTTCCCAGCAAAACCATCAATTTTTGAATGATATACAACACAAAGGTAACTTACAGACAGCAACGGGATGGCGACTTTTCCAAGAAAATCAGGGGGTTTATCTCCATCTTCATCAAACACTGTCACTTCCAGAACATCATGAATATCTTTAATCGGGCTGGAACAAGAAGTGCAGACACATAAGAAAATAATATTCAATACACATGCACACAGTCTCCTTCACAAAGACCGGAGGAGACTGTTTTACTAATTAATTTTGTATTACCTTGGAGTATAAAACTAGCATTTAATTAAATTCCCCCAAAATGAATCAAATGATGGGTATTCCCCAAGCTTTTCCCTCATGTTTCTGTCCCATAACCAGGTAAAGAAAGTAATTGCCAAATGGTAGACACAAATAGTGACATCTTTTGTGCACTGGTGATGTCAACAGCGTAAAACTCAGCTCTTCAACAGAGAAAGCTGGTGACTGGGAGATGACAAGGGCTGGATTCAAAACCAGACACTAAAGAAATAATACAGAAAACAAAACTTATGTAACTTCATTTGACAATACAGCTGTTCTGCCCCAAAAGGTTGTTTCAGAGCTCCCAGAAACCATGCTGCAACATGGTGGAGTTGCCCCCAGTTGTTTCTCCAGCCAGAAGCTGTAGCATGTTCAGTGATACGATCTGGTGTCAGCCAAGCCACCACGAAATGAACTGTTTTCAAGACATCATAACTTTAAAACACACTGAAACCTGCCACTTCTGCCATCATACTTCCACATTCCACTCCAAGACATTATCATTTTCCATGATATAGGTACCAGTGATATAAAATATTAAAACCCCACAGTGACACACAGGTAAGTGTGTTTCAGAAAATCTGCATATGATGCGAAGGGCTCTCTGGTGGTACTGAATGCTCAAGTTGAAATGGATTCATCCAGTCAAACCAATCCACTCTTCTCCAAAAGAAATCTACATCAGTAGCTTTTAAGGTGCTTAACTGAAAAGGTTTTAAATGGCAGAACTCAAAGGAAAGATGTGAGAACCTGACTGCAGATTTGATGCTTGGCTTAACCACACAACAGCAATAAGAAAGTTAGAGAATAACCTGGAGCTGACATTTCTGAGGCCCACAGGAAGCAGAGACACAAATGTTCTTTTAAAATAATTTTGGATTCTTATTAGATTTATTTTCTTGGCTGAACATCCAAGAAGACTCATCTGCTGGCACAATCTCAGAGTAAACAGCGATGAGTGGAAGCTTCTTGAGAACAGTAAAGTAACAGAAAGGTCTCCAAGAGGCTTGCATTCGGCTGCACCCATGAATTAAACAGAAATAAAGCAAGGTACTTCTATCAAAGAGATCGGATACTTTTTACTCTGTTCTCATCCAGCCCAGTATTTATCAATGCTGCTTTTGCAAGAAGCCCATCATTCTTAAACTGTTCTTCGAGTGGACAGGTACAAATATAAATGCTCCTGTGCCAGGTCTCACAGTTGTCTTCATTTCCAGAGACTGCTACAGCCTTAAGAGACATTTCTCTCACTCAGTCACAAGGATCTTTGTCAGCATAAAATAAGATGTTAAAAAAATTTGCTGTCAAAAACAATGCTTTATCACCTTTTTTATTAAAGTAACAAGAATAAAAGAGAATACTTTGATTTCCATAAAAATTTAAGCTTCTAGTTTGACTCATTTAAAACCAGAAGATACACCATGAACAACATGAGCTCTAATTTTCTGCTTGCTTACAAATTAAAGGATAATTCTATCACGGTTCAATGAAACATATTTTATTTTAAATTATGGAAAATGGAGGCATGAGTATCTGGTCTACTTTCGGTCATACTATCTCTTGGATGCAGCTATGACTCCATTATGTCTAGTCATGATTCTTCCTATAAATATCACAGTAATTTTTCTTTTAATGACTTCTATTAATAAACTCCATGCAAGAATTAGTAAGAGGCAAAAGGCTTTAACTGAGTTATACTTGATATTTCTGCAACATCCAATCTATGAAAAAATGACATATCTTAAACTTGACCTTTGTATTTTCCCAAAGTCAATAGCTTTCATAGTTAAGCTGCTGTGTGGTGTTGCAGCTTGTTTTCAAAAGCAATCCACTTACAATGTGAAAACTTTGTTCCACTCCGGATTGAGGTTCTTGTAAACGGTGTGTGTTTGAAGCATGTCATTTCCCAGCTCTAATACACAGAAAGGATCACTTTTACCTAGGGAAAGAGCAGATAGAAAAAAAAATTTGAAAAGAAAAAGTATAAATAGACCAGTTACTGTATTTAGTATTCACACTCTTGCTTTGCAGAAAGGCTGAGGAAGTGATTGGCCAAATAAAATTAGATCCATTAAGACAGCTGTAAATTGCCTCCCTCTGTTGGAATGACTTGCTAAATAAACAGTATCCCGATGCATCCACAGTTCTGGAAACTCTTAGCACTTACCTTGCAACTCATTCAGGTGACTTTACTCTTAATACCTGAAATCTGAGACTTGCAGTGAATCATCTCTAAGTCTTCATAGTTAGAAAAATGTACTCATAATTGACAATTACTCTGATGATATTACAAGAGCAGTACCATGGTCCTGAGCCATCTAAGTACCGCTACTGCAGCTACAGCTCTCTAATCTATCCTCTGCTTAGAGTTTGCGGTCATCTTCAGATGATTACAGAATTAAGTACCCACACCACAAGAAGAAAAGCATAACACCATCTGTATCAGCAGAATTTCTTCAATGAGTTCCACATGAGCAAGCCCTTGAAACTATGAAGACTCTACACAGTGCCACAGTTTAAACAAAACCCAGCATCAACTGGAGAATCCATGCATGAACCAGGTATACTGCTTAAAGCAAACAAACGAAGCTAACCAAGAAAACCCCAAAATAATCCAACTTTCTCTCAAAATAAGGATATTGCCATGGAACCTATTATGGCAAAGACACATTTACTAATGTTATATTTTTGATAACTCATATCACATGAATTTGTAGCTTTCACAACTATTGCAGATCAGCGGTTTCCATCATGAGCAGAGTACCCTTTATCAGCATGTCTGCCTCAGTATCTGATTTAATCTCATCTTCAGTGTTCATGTACAGCTCACAGGCACTCCAGCCTGACTTGTAAGTAGGCAACTAAATATGTCAGCAATGCAGGGATTTAGATAGCAGACAAACAAGATATTTAAGAAAAAGCTGTCTTTTATTTAATCCTTATTTTTGGTATTATTAATACAGAGCTCTTAAGGTTATTACTGAGAAGTTTATAAACTAAACAGGAATCTTTTCAGTATGTAAACAGTGGGGTATTAACTAGTCAATATCAGTAAAGTTTAAAGACCATGTGTATTACCAGAATCTATTTGTCTTCTCCTTTTCAGCTTACATGCCTTTTCCCTTATAAGTGTGGAAAATGCATACAGCCTTTCAGAGAAACTGCTTGAAATGCAAACTGGTATATGCCAAAACCAATCCCACTGTATAATTTGGTACTCTGAATGCTATTTTTTGGTCAGTGAGCAAATGCAGTGTTTGAGAAGAACTCTCATGCGTACACAGAAAACATCCAACAAAGCAGAAAAAGTCATTTTCACATCAACAAAACTATTATCTAGGAATACAAAAGTATGGAAGGCTCAAACTGAGCTAGCTGCGGCTGAGGAGCTTCTACATATTTGATACAGCTGTGTGGAAACTAGCCTAAAATTTATGTTAAATGGTAAAATATGGATTTTCAAAACACTGTTCAAAACCAAAGCAGATACTATATTGTTTTCTGATAGCTATTGTTATAGTAGACTAAAAACTTGACATTAAAATCTATAATTAAAAAGTATAATGCTGACAAAATAATAATGACAACTGAAATCTCAATCGCACCAAAAATCCAATCTTTATTATGGGAATAAGGTGGTATTACACTTGTGGTCAGATAACTGATCTGCAGAAGTTCACCCACTCAAGACTCATGACTGTTACGGGATAGGACAGGGAGAGAAAACTACCTGCTCATACTGCTCCTCTGTTAACCCTTGGAAATCGTTGTAGCTCTTAGTGTCTCTATGATATTCCCTTTATCAGATTTTTAGCTGGACTTTAAGTTTACTTTTATCAATAACAATAAATCTGAGCAGTCTCCCTGGCAATGCAGGAAATATGGCACTGCTCTAGGAGGGCTCTATTATGGAAGCCCATAATTGCTGCACTAATCATTTATGAATGGCTCAGAACAGATAATTAATCTTTATGTCTCTCATTTCACAATCAGAAATTATGCTATTTTTACCTAAAATGGCTGCATCCTTTTGCAATTTGGTGGGTCTATTACAGCATAATACTAGGATATTTTCAGCACTGCCATTGAAAAACGATTTGTCATTTGCTTCATGAATCAGGCTCAAAGCCTGGGTTATTTTGAATATAATGACAGACTGAGTAACCTTTTACTTAAGCAGAATTTCATTCTGTGCTATGCACAAGGAATGTGTGTCACATACTCTGTATGAAAAGTCTTTGAATTGCAGAATCAAGAACCTGCGTGTCTCTTCCAATGTTCATTATCCACCCACATGTTCCCGTTTAAGTATTGAGGGAAAGGGGGCCAAATACATCACTGATGCAATTGCACTAGCATCAGTGAAGTTTTCCAAAGGATAAATAACCTTCCAGGCTCAGCTCTTTCCCTGGACACTCCCTGTATTAAAACCTTATGTGTTTCTAGATAGCCCTAGCCGTGCCATTTGTCAAAGGTTCTGCTTTGCTGTGATACCCTTATTAAATTTGTTAGTAAGGCACAGTTACACTCCTAATTTCAAATAACTGTACATATTATACCAATTTAGAAATAGATTTCTACACAAGATACCGTTCATATTGGCAGGGGTTTGTGTTTGTTCTCAAATTAAGTTCTTCAGTTTTCCAAAGTACTGCTTTCTGCAGTAATCTTTTTTCGCAATGCAGGTTTAAGCAGTGGATTGAAAATGAGCATAACGATTCATCTTGGGTTTTCTCCTTTGGTCCTTATTTTACAAAATATGTTCTCTTATGATGTCTTCACAAAGACTGGGGTATGGAGCAAGAGTGTTTCTTCTCTAGCATTTGGAAAAGGGGAAACATAACCTTAGGGCAATCCCAAGCACAAACACAGACTGGGTGGATACCCCACCCCCAGAAATGTTCAAGGCCAGATGGGACAGGACTTTGAGCAATGTAGTCCAGTGGAAGGTGTTCCTGAGTATGGCATGGGGGTTGGAACTAGGTGAGTTTTAAGGTTTCTCCCAACCCAAAGCATTCTATAATTCTATGATCTTTCATGCCTTTATCAGCAAGTTATCTTTAAAAATTACTGCGTCAGCAAATACACAACATACAATGCTGTCTGTGAATTACGAGCTGCTGCACAATACAGAATGAAAAGATCTCCACACTCCTGGAGTATACGGTAATAAGAATATCCAGGCAGTTGCTACAAGAAATATCCATTTGCTACTCCTTCCATGGAAAAAGAATATAAAGTTATATTTTTAAAGCTGCTGTCAGGACCAAACATCAATTTGAGGTACAGTTCATTGAAAAAAATCTATCATTTTCTTGGAATAAGAGCTAGCTCCAGAAAGATCATCCCAAATTGAAGCCTCAAACGAGCTGCAAGAGAAATCTCACTCACATCCCCATCACTGGCAAGCTTTCTTTTTCAGGTGACAACCTGCAGCACCACCCAAACCCACACACTTAATACTGTGTCAGACACCCCCAAAATCTTTCAGTCTTGCTCACAAACTTACAAGGAACCTGATAAAGGATGGGGCAGCTGCTTTGCAGGCACCATCATTTTGTATCAATTCTTATTTTACATATTCCTGCCGGAAAATACAACAGTACACCATGCTAAGTGTTACCAGTCGCACCAGTCAGATCTAAAGAGGAAATCCACCGGACCTTCCCACATACTTCTGGGAGCAAAAACCATTTCGTATCTCATTTCCTCAAGGCAGGTTTCACCACTGAAAAAATGATGGGAAGACTTTTCTTTGATCAATTGACAGTACTGCACATTCTAAGTAGCACTCACAATATATTTTAGCAACATATGCTGCAAAATAAAAAGAAAATACCTGCAAAATCTGCTGCCAACAGATCCACTGCCTTTAAAACTTTGACTTGTAAGAAGCCGATGTCCTTTATGTCCCGAAAGGAATTCTTTATACACTGCAAGGAGAAAAGCATAAAGATGAATTTTTTTTGTAAGTCAGTAAGAAACAGATTATTAAAATACTAAATAACTTACATTTTTATATCCATTGCTATTTCTGCAGTGTTTCAGTTTAGCAGCTGATACAC
The DNA here is from genome assembly GCA_009867235.2 of Psittacus erithacus. Classification (NCBI taxonomy): domain Eukaryota; kingdom Metazoa; phylum Chordata; class Aves; order Psittaciformes; family Psittacidae; genus Psittacus; species Psittacus erithacus. The sequence continues at coordinate 170,762 of WYDI02057557.1, forward strand.
CTATAAATACATGTCCACTATCCCGGTCTCACTGCATCATGACTGAAGTTCACAACATCACTCACTACCCACTCCCAAGGAAATTCTCCATTCACATAAATTGCATGCTAAGCTTATGGTGGAGATTGGAAGGAGTCCTACATGTTTATGCAAGTATCATCTGCCAAATAAATCAGGAAATAGAACACAGGTAGACCTAGAGAAGCAGCATGGGTCAGGAAGGCAGCATCCTTTCTCCAACAGGAGTGAGGCATCTTTCCTCAAAACCTTTAACTCACTTGACTCAAAGTCTTCATGCCTCAGTCTTGCACCCCATTTCAGAGAGATAAACTTATTCCTTCTTAGCCAGCTTTTGAGGCATGGAAGCCATCATACAGCTTTGTCTTCCAACAGCTGAAGGCCCAGGACATATCCTCCCCAAAGGGGGAAAGCAAGCTAAGCTTGCTATGATCTTTCCATGTTATCTGGTCTGTCTCACTTCCATGATAATCTCTTAATACAATTCAAGTTTGCAAAGAAAAGTATTAGCTTAAAACTCAAATACAAGCAACTAAATTGCTTGGGTCTATCTGACCCACCAATCTCCCTGTCATTTTGAACAGAATAACTATTTCAGGTAATAGTTTTCTCTTGTAGGAAACATGTTATTATGACTGGACAGATTTTCCTCCTTCCAGCAATTTTGACTACTTTCAAAACTAAAGAAGGAGGCAAAAAAAAAAAAAAAGGAGGAAAAATAAAGCAAACTCACATAGCGCTGTGAAATCTGCTGCCGTTCACTGGGGTCTCCCAAAGGGCAGACACACAGATCAGAGATAGACACTCCCGTACATGGGGCAACAGCAATCAACATGAGCAGGGACCCCGGATGTTTTTCCAGAGGCAGCTTTAAGCAACTGGTCTGCTTCATCGGCAGGGCAGAAACGTCAACCTGGCATCTAGAACAACATCACCAAGGGTTAATAAGAAAAAGGATGTGAGGAGAGGAAGGAAAGCAACATTTATATTGATCTCAGTAGCAAGCAAGCACCAAAACTCATTGTTTGTTCAGGATGGAAAGAATGCAAAAATAAGCATCTCAAATTTGGGAAACCAATTAGCCTGTTTCTATTGCATGTACCATCAAGTTTTGCTTTCTGGTTCACCTACTGGTAACCACAGGTAAAAGGTTTGGGCTGCAAGTACAGTAGGAAAACTTCATTCTGGCCCGCCTCACTTCCCCTCTAAAATCCCCAAGCGCTTTGTGATGGATTTGAAACGCAATTTTATTTCACTTGGGGGAAAAGAAAAAGGGCAAATGCAAAATTTAAAACATTAGCCTAAAATGGATTAGTTTCTTTAGTCACATACTCCATTTTATGCTACATTATACTGTATGCCCCAATCTCTTTTACAAGCCTTACTAGAGCTCCATTTTCAGTGTACCGTTATATTTCCCAAAGGGCAGGATTGTCTTTAAAGTCCCCCCCCAAACTCCCTGCACATAATATGTATCATTAACCTGATACTTCCCCTAAAAATAAAAATAAGGACAGAAAAAAAGAGAAATATTCATAAAGAGACAATAATAAAAGATGAGTATGGGATAAGGCAGAGAGAGATCACTAGACAGCCAGTTATACACGAAGGGAGCGGTTAAATGCAACAGAAAGCCTAATCACTTGGCTCAGCTAAATGCCTTCTATTTAGAAATCCAGTAAATGGAGTGGAACTTTTCTGAACCTCCGTGGGGTTTGGCTTTTAAGAACAGGCTGAACAAAAGTTACAGATGAGAAAGGAATAAAACCAAAAATAAAGAAGAAGCTTTGCTGCCCCGGTGCAAGGGGAGTCGCGTTTCTCAAAGGGATGGCGAGCGGATGATGGAGAGTAAGGGCTTTCGCTTCGCTTAATGCCTGCCGACAAGTTTTTATTTAAACTAAACTTGTTAAGGTGTTGTCTTAATAGGCTAAAATTCCACAGGGTTCCCCTAGGTGGGTTTCTTCTGGGTAAATGGTGCATGTAGTGTTCCTGATTGATCCCATTCCAGTAGTAGAGCTGTAGCAGTTCATACCCATCTGCTATAAATTGCATGCTTTCCGCTTCTTAACAGCCTATTTTCTGTGAATGCTAAAGGGGGTGGGAAAAAAACCCAACAAACAAACCCAAAACATTTCTGCCTGAAAACCCAAGAAGCTACGTTATGAAGTAAAAGTCACTGTTGTGATGAGTTTGTAAGTCATCCAGAAGATCCGTGTATTTAAACACAGCTCTTTGTGTAAGCTTCTTCTGACCAGAAACAGTGGGGATGGCTTTGCCTTAAGCGTGCTCTTTGCAATTCACTGCATTGAATGTACAACAGGTTGCAAGTTTACTCTTCTTAAGTGCTTTGAAAGAGAAAGAAAATAAACCAGGGAGAGTACTAACACTGTTCAGTGTGTAGGCTGCCTCCCAACACAATTTCCAAGTGTGAGAGGTTGCGTTTAAAGCTCGCTGCTATGCCTAGACTCCTCAGAAAGATATGACAAGAGAAGTTACAGCAGAAAGGAAAACAAAGCGGCAACAAAAGAGGCAAGTATTTAAGAAAAAGACCTCATCACTTCCACTCTGGAGGTCATCACCACCTTGGCTGCATTAACACAGTTGCTTCTCAGACCACAGCAGTTTCACTAATACTTTAGGTATCAGTGCAAAAAGGGGGACAAATGGATATCTCTGAGGTTATTTTTATTTCTTTTACAGATGAAGAAACTGAAAGAAGGAGAGGGGAAAACTCAGGGTCACCCATCTGGTCTGTGATTCAGCTGGCAATAGAGGCCACATTTCCCGCATCAGCATTTCATCCACCACCCACTCAACACAGTCCACAACTGGGAAAAGCTGTGTTTTCTTTCTTATGTTAAGAACTTTCAATGGGGTAAGAGAGAAAAGACAACTTGTTCAGACAAAGGTGCATCTCCCACCAATAGATAACCTCAGAAATCTCACATACCTCTGAGGCAAAGTTAAATATAATTCTAGCTTGTTTGGGCAAATTGGAATTGTTTCTCTTATTAAAAGAGATTTTATTAGCCAAAGGTCAATGAAAAGACTGAGTAAAAGGGTGTGGGGGTAGGAGGGATGCACATGTGGAGGGGAAAACAGCAGGAGGTGGAATATAAGCATTTCTTCCTCAAATCATGTCTGATTTCCGTGCAAACTGACTTCCTTAAAACATCTGTGTTCACTCAAGGTGATGGTATGCCTCTATTTTCTTTTGAGGAACTGAAAAGAAAACCCACATTTGCACTTGCAAGTGGCACGAGGCTTAAGGAAAAATAAAAAGGACAATCTGTTTCATTTAGGTTATGCAATGTAACTGATCAGGCTGCAAAGAATGCAGCTTGGTAAAACAATTAGACATTCAATTTACTATATAAATTCAATGTTTCCACACAAACACTTCTGCACTATTAAAACGAGTCTAATGATTTCCAAACTACTTCCCCTATCTTCCTGAAACAGAAACTCTTCCTTTCTTTCTCAGCTTTTTAGCTGGAAAGACCTTATAACGGATAATTATTTCACATGAAAGTGGGAAGAAACTATCGTGATGGGCACAGTATAAAACTAATGAAGGCAATCTGCTTTTTGCTCAAAAGTTGCCTGATCTGAATGCAAAGGGCAAAAGTCTTAGATTATTTGTATTTTAGATGATACAAATGATGTTCTGAGTTAAATTCTCAGCACAGTAATCCCACCTCAGAATAGGACAGCTCTGCTTGTTATCATCTTTTGCCACATTATGTATTATATTCAGATATAATCTTTTACACCCATGGTTATGCATGATTTATAGGGGATACAGTTCTGCAAGTTAAAAGTGCATTGTGCACACAAATGTATCGCTACTTTTAACCACAACTAATTAAACACTTTCCTTCCTCCTCCTGATCAATATTGAGGTCTACACCTCTATATTAACCTCTAGCTCTGTAGAGGATAGCACCACAGCTTTAGTTATCATTTAAGACTGCTCTTTTGAGCAGTTCTGCCAAACCTTGCCCTCTCTCCCCTTTTTTTATTCATTTTGCAGAAAAATGTTACTTGAGAACGCTACACTGTAAATTCGGGGGTTAAATTATTTGTTTGATTTTATCAGGGAATCAAATGTTAAAATTTCACTCAAAGGTACAGAGCTTTGCCTCTTACCAGTAGCCACAGAGCTGCATTTTATTACCCAATCTACAGTTCATCAAATTATAAGTATCCTTAAATATATATAAGGATCTATGAAAGCATCAGTACACAACATAGCCATTTTTTTTTGTGCAGAGTTCTTGAAAGCCCTTCAAGAAGGGGTCAGAATCATTATCACAACATGCAATAAAATGTATCTAGATTAATATTTAAAAAGGAGTTTCAAATGCCACAGGTGCCAGAAAGGCAATTAATAAGCTGTTATTCTGACTTATTCTACAGATAAATTTTGGTTGTCTTATTCCTCCTCTGGCTTTGCAAAATTTAAAGGAAAGGTTTGGACACAGCCAGAGCAGATTTTACTGCTCCATCCCAACAGCACAGCCTTTAAAATAAGGATTGTTTCTTGCTGCAAAGACACTGTTTCCTGAAGGCATTCATCATAAAGATATTGGATGCACTCCAATCTCATAGTCCTAAATCAGGAATTTTTGTAAAACCTCTTTCTTGAGGTAAACATGTGAAGAAAAAAACCTCTAACATTCTGCAGCATCTCTTTTTCAAACCACATTCCTTCGTGCAGAAACCCTCTCTAATAACCTGGCATAAACAACTTAACTCTGCTTGGACAAATTCTGCACAGTTAACACCTTTGCTTCTTAATATACATTAACATCATCTCCTGTTTATAGCATACCTCTTATCCCAAAGGACACAAAAAGCACTCAATAAACATCACCAACAGTTCTTTGCAGACTAAATAGAGGGATTATTTCACCCAGCACCAAACCAACCACCCCTCAGAGTCAGACTCTGGCAGCTGAACCACTCAAGGCTGCAGTATTTTAAGCAAGGAAAAGAAGTCGGCCCCAGCTGGAAAAACTAAGGAGAAAGCAGGTAGGCTGACTGTAATAATTCAGCTTTGATGTACATTGACAGCAAGAGTTCATTTTGTGACAGGAGAAGGGTGACATGAAATCCCACTGAATGTTTCCTTACTAATTCAGAAGCAAATGCCCCAGGTGTTAGCATTTAGTAGCAGAGGTCCAACACATTTCTTATTCTACATGCTCCACAGCCTCCACAGACACTTCAGGTCCTATTTCAAGAACAATATTTTACCTTGAAATCAAATTATGCCTGGGAAAGAAGCCATGTTCCAGGGGCTTAAGGCATCCATCCTACACGAAATCCTTGGTCTAAAGGAATTCAGATAAATCTTTATTCCACAGAAGTTCAGCTGTCTGGATTATCAGACATGACTCCACCTCGCGCATCTCCCCGACTTCATTTAAATATTGAAAATATATATTTAAATGTCTAAGCAATGCAGTTTAACCAATACAGCCTTAAGGGGAGCATAATGAATTCTAACTGTATCCACAAATTGACCACAGAATTATTAAGATTCAGCAAATTTTGCCTTGTCCTTAAAATGATACAAATTATTTGGGGGCAGTTGGGACATACTGTTATGTGTAATGACTGACTATAACCCACAAATATTTTAGTGAAGAGTCTTTTTTACAATGATGTTGTGAAATCCAGAAATCTCAAAACTCAACTTGGAAGTCATGGAGACAATAAACATGGCACCTCATAATGCTGGTTTTCCTCCAGAATCCTTTTCCATATTAGACTGCATTTGAACCCTTCATACAATATTAGTTATGGGGTGTCAAAAGCTTCTACACTGTGAAAACAAGACTTGTTATGCATTTGATGTTTACCTATTCTTTAAAATGAGGTATTGTGTTTTCCTGTTTCGATGCTACCCTTTGATGCACTTAAGGCAACAGCAGCAATACTTTTGTCTCCGTAGAGACGCCAAAATTACTTTAAGGTAAATCTAACACACGCTTCCCCAGTGCTGAAATCTTTAATAATAGAATAAGCATTCTGCTGATAATTTTTTGCCATAGTGAACACCACCTGCCAGAAACCAGTAGGAAAAATAAAGAGAGGGAAAAGACTATGGAAGAATTGTTCCAGCATCAGGGAGGCTGAACAGAGGCAAGCCACAAACACTGCTACATATCTTAACTCTAAAAAGAATATCAGAAGTAATAAAAGTAACTGTGAGAATGGAAGGAACAGATTCATCTTCAGCCGCTTCTCCATGTGATGAGCAGCAGCATTCAGCCAGAAAGCATTTCCTGCTCAGCAAAACCACAAACATTTGTAGAGCCAAAGGGCATTGTTCTTTTCAGTGAATAGTTTCAAACTATTTGAATGCTTAAAGTAAAAGAATGTTCTTATGTGTTACTGTTATTTAGTCTGCAAGTTGTGAAACCCTCGCCAGGTGAGAACAGCAAACAACTTGCCCCTAAGAATTTAGAGGTTGTGGCACTAATCCTGAAAACAGATAAGCACAGGGACTCACAGATAACTCAAAAGGGGCTCCAGTAAATTAAAGGGTTCTTGGAGCTGCTGTGTGTAGCCAGTTGTGCAGATGCTGTTTGGGGAGATGGTTCTAGATGACAATGCTGCAAGCCAAAAGAATATACAGTCACTACTAGGAAACAAAGACTGTACTGACACTGTTGCATTATGGAGCTAGAGTGGAAGGGAAAAAGCAGGGCATAAGAGTAGGAATCATATTCTAGTCCAATTCATATTTAAAATAAAAGGTTGACTGCTATCCCACAAAAAGTCTCATTTGCTAATGTCGCATTAAGATCATTACTATAGCTATAGTGGAATAATACAACGGGACTAAATCAATCAGGAGATGGGCAAATCACCTGCGGCTGCTCCCAAAAACAACATCTGAAACATGAGCTTGCGCAACAGTGTGGGCCACCAAACTCACAGAGATCAGTCCTCTGTGGCAACGAAAAAGCGATTAACTGAATGAAGTAAGCCCCGGTAACAGGACCCATAGGTAAACAAGGCTACAGGAACACATCATCCAAGTGCAAACAGAAGAAAGGTACACCAGTGCAACTCAAAAGGAGCACAAAGAGCTGCCCCAAGCCTGAAGCCTCACATCAGCCCCACAGAGCACAATGGGATCTGGAGCAGTAACACCCTGCAACACAAACAGACACTGCCTCTGCGCTGCTGCTGGCTCTCCTGGGAATGGGTGCCACTGAGCTCTCACGGGATTAGGGATTTTACAGCCAGTGTGTGCAGAGTCAGCTTGGGTGTCTCTGCATTCAGGTTGTGGTTTATCAATTACCTGTTAATATGTTTTAATAAACATACTCTTGCAGAAGCATACTGATATAACTGAAATAAGGAAAGAAACGAAGTATGATGCTAGGGTTTGGTCTTTCTAATTGATCAATTTATTTTAATGATAATAAAACCCAACATTATCTTTTGCACTTATCCCCCTTCAAAAACACAAGAAAAATACCCCAAAAAACCAAAACCACAAAAAAAAAGAACCAAGAAACCAAAAAACCCAAGAACTTACCTTCCCAAAAGCTCTTCATGCTTTTTGTTATCCTTTCTCCAGACCTCAATGTCCAATATATCCTTCCTGTCAGAGAAGTAGTGAAAATCAAACTGTTCCCTCCACTGAGGATTTGCACTCTTACACAGTGTCTAGAAAACATGCAGTTATAATATTTACTTTTCTTAAATGGTATTTCTTTCCACAGTAAAGCACATATCATTTCTTCTACAAGAACAAGGCTGGCTATTAGGGCATCAAGTATTAAGCTCATTCCCAGCAAAGCTCCCCAGCCCATCATGGGCAGCCTTATTTTCCTTAAAAACTCTCTTTCTTCTCTCCCAATAATGATAAATACGCAAGTGTAACATGAACGAATGCAAGGTGGATCCCCCAGCTTCACTTACAGTGGACTGTGGTGGTTATTCAACATCACACACTGGAAGAAACCAAGAATAAGGAATAAGCCTTTTGAGGACAACCACCCGAAAACAGATTTGAATAAACATAAGGAACCTAAGCCAGTATTTTTTACCCTTCAATGTTAAGATACAGGCAAAGGAGCAGCCTTGAAATTAATGACATTCAGTTAATTTGAGATCTGTAAATTGTCCAAGTTCGGTGAGATTGTTCATGTGTTCAGGTTACTCTGAGTATTCACTGAATTAGGACTTAAATCGCTTGCAATTCATATCACACTACATCACCCACCACCAATATCACAGCATGATCACTGACAGAACAGGAGACAGGATTAGTTGGACCATGACTGAGATTTCTCCCATCTTGTCTACTTTTCAAGACCACGAGAGATTGTACTTCATAAGTTGAATAAACTCCAGGAAAGGATGTGAAGTACTACCAATCTGAAGAGTTATTAGGGTGTAAAAGCGGTCCCCAACTCTTGCTGGACCCCAGACAGAAATACTAAGCAATTAACTCACTGAAGGCAACATTGTACTCGACTCCCCTTCTTAATTTTCTGTGACTGCAAACAGTGCAGTCTTGCAGATTCATGGCACAGGCTATGGACCATTAAAGAGAAGAATAAAAAGGGATCTTAACTGGAATAAGGTATATCTATTCTAAAATAACAAACCCATTTGCTATTTCTCAAAGCTGCTTTTCTAAATAAAAACATTCTATCATGACCTTGGTTTGAGGTCTGATGTGGGGGACAGAGCAGGTTTCAGATGAGCCTACATCTGAAGGTTATGTTCTGTGAACTTGTTCTGTACATTTTATACAGGAGGGGGTTTGTTTCCTCCTCCACATCCTGCCTCCACACTTCCAGTTTATGACATGCAGAGCACATGCTTTCTCAACAGAATACTATCTTAATTATAGCCTCTCTCTTTGTTAGACTTGGGAGATGCAATGCATATGTTTGGGAACCCCATTCATTTCTTAGATTCCCAGGAAATGGTACTGCATACAAGTAAACACAGCCTAGAAGAATAAAAATGAAAATCAAATCCATGGAATATTCTGTGTGTTTGGGGGACAGGTGTGGGTTCTGCTATACACAACATTGTTCAAGGAAGGTGCTTTAAAATTAAAGTAATTCCCTTGCACTGGGAACCATTTCAGGTCTGCTTTTCCAGCATACCTCACATTGCAAGCCTAACTTCTGTACTGGCAGAGAACAAAACATGCGTGATGCACATAGCTTGATTTCATTTCATATTAATGGCAAACATCCATCAATATGATGAGTGTGCTAAACACACAAAACCAGATACACAAAATATTTCTACCTTCTTATTTCAATATTGGCATGTAAAACATATTAGTAAAATGTTAATGTCCCTGATCTGGTCTCCTGGATTTGATCTCACTTACATAAAAAGAGATTCAAGAATAGTTCCATCTGAGATAGCCACACTGGTAAAAGCAGCATCAAGCACCTTATTGCCTTCAGTCTTAATACCTACCTTACTCTTGTACCTTTGATCTCCCAGTTTAAGGAGAATAAAAATCTCTGCCAAGCCCCCTCCGGGGATGTTCTTCCCCTCAAGGAGAGTGATGGTGACCAGTCCATTCCACAACTGGTTCTTACGCAAGGAGTCAGACAGTCGCACGCTTCGCATGAAATTCGACTGAAAAGCAAATCAGCAACATGAAATACTCATACAGCCAAACAAACCCCACATTTTTATGGTATGAAAGTACCAGAAGTGAGAGTGGTACTCCTAGGTACCCCCAGGAGTACAGAGAATGGAGAGCAGCAGGATGCTATGGATTTTCTGCCTGTACCGCACTATGACTGGCCCCTTGAAGGGACATCAGAGCAAAATCACAGCAGGGTTAGCTTAAACCACCAGAGAAGTCAACTTCAGCTAACCTGGCTGAGCTTTGGCAAGAGCAGGCCTCGAGTTTTGAAAGCAATCTATTAGCTTGGCTCAGAGAAAGACACAGGAGAGTGATGGGGAGGAGAGGTAGAAGAGGGGAGAAACTAAAGTAAACTCTTAAATGTCTCCATCTAGGTCCATAAAACGTGGGTCTGTTCTTTCCGGGGAGACAGCCCACAATCATAAAGCCTATGGCCAGGTGAAAGGCTGAACACGCATCTTCCACCTCCTCAATCACTCAACTGCTGTCATCCCCATCAGCTCTTCGCCTGCTTTGCAGCGCCTGCTTCCAGAAACAGAGCTCACGAATCAAAAACACTGATGCCTGCTGAAAAAAACACCAGGCTTTTTATTTGGAGTTATGGTTACCTGGTAGCCACATTTGTTACCTTCGCTGCTTCATCCTACATAGCATGGCTGCACTAGGTTTGCTAACTGGCAGTATTTTATTGGACAGAGGATGATTAAATAGGCCTTTATTTGGAGGGAGTGAGCTGGAAGCATTAAAACTCAAGGCTATGCTTTTCTTCTCGCAGTAAAAACCCTGCCATATTTTATTCTCATGAAGCAACTTTTAACTCGCCACACTTGGGAGCTTCAATCATGTCATATACAGGTGGGAGCAAGACGGAGGAGAAGATTTCACAAGTCACTTTAAAACAGGACGTGTTAGCTTTAAAAGCAAGTAAGAAATGTTGCTGCTAAATAAAACGATTGCAAAAGCACCTGATGCCTGAAGATTACTTTTTATGGTTCAATTACCCAGCAACAAAATTCTTAAATCATGGGTGGTGGACTCACAAATTTTTTTACTTGCTTTTTACTGGTTAAAATACCCAATTCTGAATCCCACAGGCATATTAATACACTTCTATTTAAACACCCCGTTCGGCTTTCCTGGCACGCTGCTTAAAAATTCCTACCTTTAAAAAGAAAACGAGATTTTGATTCATAAATCCAGCTGCAATGTAATTTCTTTTTTATATATTTTTTTGTAAAGTTCGTCTTTTAGGCCAAAAAGCTAAAGCATGACTGTTCCCATGGACATACTTCAAAGTCCCAGCAGATATATTCCTCCCTAAACACTGCAACTATTTCAAAATCTTTTTTATAAAGAAGGGAGTAATGTCCACAAGGGATCAAAGGGCATTCTACAGTCTGGCAATCGCCTTAGAAAAATGGCAGTGCTTCCATGAAATATGCCCTAAAATAATTTTGCAGCTTGGTATGTCCTAATTTCGAATTGGATGTTTATCTTGGAAAGGCTTCTATCTAACTTGTCCATAAAACAGCTCCACTTAGCTCTATGAGCCCTGTGAAAATGGAATCCAAAGCTGGCTATTAAGGGGGCCTGGAGATTGCTTCCATATGGCGTAACAGCATGGGAGTGGAGGGCTAAGGCCTACAGCAGGCGCTGCTTGGCTTGAGCTCCCCATCTATCCATGGACACTCATTGCATTACACCATAACATCTGGATTATTGCTTGTAATGTCCCTGGGAAATATCCACTTCCCATCAAAGCCTTTATCTATCTCAGTTGTACTTTGAACATTTTAGTATTTAACATAGCCATGTTTGATGTGATGTACTTGCTGCTTTAGGACCAAGGATTTTCCCTCCCCCTAAGCTCCTTCCTCAGAGGAGGAAGAGGTATTTGATGTTAGTTCAACAACAAAAAAAAAACAGGCAAAGTTTATTATCCACATTACAATTTCTTTTAAAAACAAAGCATCCAGTTCTCTTCAAAGCTTCCAGCCTGAACACTGAAGACAGTTGTTATCGCTCAGTTCTCAAATTAAATTTGGGTGCTTTTCATTTATTAACCAGTCCACTATTTTAGGGAGTCACTCTGCGTTGGGGGCCTTCCGATTCAAGTTCTGCAACACACATAATAACCTCATCCTTTTATCTACTGACCTGACAGTTCAAAGGACTGTTGGGAGGTACCCAAACCAGCCCATATTCCACACAGTCCTAGGAAAAAATCAGCACCTGCAGCTCACCACCACCAAAGCATATTGCAATGCATCAACTCTGACCTTCCAAAACAGGTGGTCCCTAGCAAACAGGCTCTTGCACCCCCTTTCCGGATGGCTCTGCAGCTGCAAAAGCATCCTGCCCTTATCTCAGAAGAGGGGCATGTTGGTCTCCAGCTAATAGGACCTTCTGAATGAGATCTAGCATCGCTTCAGAGCATCACACTGGTTAAAGAAGCCAAGATGTTTGCAATTGTTTTATGGCACAGCGCTGATCTGCAACACCTTGACAGAGGTTGGATGGCTGCAGTTCACTTCCTACCTCCCTGAACCCAGCTCTGCCACCATCAAAAGCCTCTCTCCAAATGGAGCAGCACAGAAGGCTGCTTGCCTCCTGCCCCTGCAAGACAGCCCATCACATTAGGAATGCTTTGGATTTCCTGGACATGCCCAGGTCATTCCCACAGTGTCTGCTCAGCAGGTCTGGCATGTCTTCTATGCCTTCTATCATCTACACAGGCAGCAAAGAACAGCTCTGTGCATGCTCTGTAGCCACCTCTCCAGCTTCCCTAGGTATTTGGCAGGCTGTTCCTCTGACCACCCTGGTGGAAATCCCAGCGAAACAGGCAGTGTCTCAGATTCCACTCACAGTTTCTGGAAGGAAGCGCATCTGGGGAAACCCAGATGTGTGGTAGACCCACAGACCTGAACCATCAATGAGTCAAACTTAGTGTTGCCTGGGGAAGTTTGCACTATGGAAAATGCCTCCCACGTGACAAGGGAATGATATTGCACTATTTGTTTTAGAAGTTTTACCTCCTCTCTGATACTCCTCACCTATTCATTTCAAACTGATTTACACAGAGTTAATTGATTAAACTTCACAGCCTCCCTCTGAGTTGGCAAAACTATTACAGAGCAGAGAGCACGGAAGTGCAGTGATTAGTCCAAAGTTACTCAGGGGCAAAACAAGCACTGAAAGAAACACACCAAACACTCTCCCTCCCCTCCAGCCATCACTATGCTAAGCTGCCTTCACAATGAGACCAAAAAAGTCAAAGCCCTTGTCTATATTAGCCAAAAAAGGACACAAATGCTTTATCAGTGACAATTTTAACGTGGTTTTATCTCTCCAGCTCTTCCTTTTCCCTGCTACCTCACAGGCTACAGATGCCTTTGCATTTGGGTACTTCAGCTCCTCCTGGTGCTGAACATAAGTTCTTTCCAGCTGTGCTCCCAGACTGGATGCCGGGTCCTTCAGGCCTCTCCTGCTACATTTTCCTATAAACTCTTTGCAGTCAGCCAGCTCACACTCTGGCTACATCCCAGACCAAAGTAAAAGTGCCTTGCAGAGGTAGAGAAAAAATGTCTGAAGCTAGAATCAGGCTATAGGGCTGGAAATTAGTGAACACATGCTTTATGATGGAAGTTGGCATAAATATCAAGCTCAAAACATTGGACAAGTTTGCTTACTCCTTCCTTCCCCCTTAGTCGCTTCTGAAATCAAGACAGCCTTGAGACCAGAATTTGAGAGGTTGTCTCCAGATAGAGCTCTGATTTTGGCTGGGCTCTGTGTGCAAATAACCAGCGATAACATAAAGGTCACTGCAGTAAAATGGATGAAAAAGTGAACAGAGAACATCCCTCAGACAAGCCAGCCAGAAAGAAAACAATAAGCACAAGAATATCCAGAAAGCTTTACTCTAAAAACCAAAATACATGTTTTTTAAAAGCCCATGTTTGCTGCAGACTTAGGGACTGTGCAACATCAGGTAAGCAATGAGTAATCTTCTCTGAAGCAAAAGTATGGCCTGGTCATAGAGCAGGACCCTGCCACATGAGGAAACAGATGATGGTTCATCTCCCTACTGCTTAGAAAGAACATTTGCTCAGTAACCATCCCACATCTCTGAACAGGAAAATTAGAAGTCAGTGCTCACAATATCATTTTTTCAGAATCTAGTTTCTGGTTTCAAAATTAATATAAAAGCTTCTCACACCAACTTTTAGGTTTTGATATTTTCTGGTTCTAGTTTAAAGAAGAAAGCTGGACAAGAATGAGCAGGTGAGTCATACTCTGCCTTCACAGAGCCAAATACAGGAGATGAGTGAGAATGACAGAGCTTTGGAAGGGAAGAACCAGCTCATTGACCAGGCTTCACAAAAATCCTTTAGGAGCTCCAGTCTCACTGATAACACCATTTGTATATAATCTCCCTTTATAGGCACCCAGCGAATCCCCTCTGGTGCATCAGGGCTGCTTTCAAATCTGTCTCTTTTCCTGACACACACATACGTGCCCCAAGTTCAAACTTGTTTTTGAAGCAATAAAGAGATGCAGAAAAATTGTACATTTAAATGACATGGCGAGGTGGCCAAGTGTGAAGCAAGCCTATCTCTCACGTCTTTCGTTTAAAACGATGAGACAGGACAACAGAAAGCCTGCTGCAAACCCTGTGAAGAGGTCAGCCCTGAAACTGGGCCATTTGAGAAAACAATAACACACAAATAGGAAGACTCTTTGGACCTCTCCTCATTAGGCAGAGAAACCATTTTGCAGAGGCAGCCTCCCCTTGGGAAAGAGGAGAGGGCAGTGAGAAAGGCAAGTGAACCAACACGAGATTGCCGCCGCGATGCGTGACCCTGTGGCAACAGAGTCCCTCCGCTCCACAGAAGCATCACTGCCCATGGGGCATCGTGGGAGAAAGCCAAATACAATGAGGCAGACAAAAATGAAACCTAACAGCCCACACAGAGGGAAAAAACCGGAGAGTGAAGGATCTTCCCCTGCGAGGAGATGCTGAGGAGCACTTCAGTCCGGTCAGCCTTTCAGCCAATTTATTCAATCAGCTTAGGCTATCAAGGTGGCAATTGCGTCGCTTTTGTTTCAGGACTGAACTGCTGCGGGTCAATCCACCCCAAGCAAACCTGCTTATTTGCTTCATAAATGTTCAACACATAAAGGTTATTCAGCTGTACAAATGCTGGAAATAAATGCGGGGCACTCAGGGTGAGACTCAAGCCACTCAGGACAAACAAGGCTACTGAGCATTGGCATGTGTGGCTCCAGCAGAGATGGCTACCAACTCCCTCTGTACCCCAAAAAGAGAGACAGGAAAGAGGGGAGAGCTTGCCAATACACATATATGAGTGCGAATATTAATGCTGCCTAACAGTAGCCTCTTCCCTTTGCAATGCCACCCTCCATGAAAGGAAAAAGAATGCTGCACTCTTGGAGACAGCTCCCACAAACGACAATGTTGTTCTCAGCTCCCATAAAAAATGAGGGATCTGGATGTGCTGCCCATGTCTTGGGAGTCCACACAAATGTGCGATGATTCCCTTCTAGCAGCAGTGAAAAAATATACAATGTGTAATCAACAGATAGCTGAATCATCCAGTTCAACAGCTCTTGCGCCAAAATGATTTAAAAGACATGCTGAAATCCTTCCTGCATGCTATCTGTAATGACTATGAAACAACCAGAACTAGACTGGAGATCTTGTGCTGCTGCTTTCACTGTTGTCTGAAAATGTAGCTTTACCCTCAGAAAATAAGGGAGCATGGAGTACGCACATGAAGAGTGTACAGTATCTACAACAGCCCACATGAACCCCTTCATCAGTGACACGGAGTTGCAACAGGTATTAATGCCATCAATGCGCTAAGCATCTGGGGTGAATCTGGGAAGGCAGCAAGAATCACATGATTAATGTGAAAAGACTTATTTAGGACACCAATGTGCCAAATCTGCACTAAGATAACATAAAATGGTCAAATTCGAGTATAAGCAGATTTCTTTCATACAGGCAATACAGATTAAGAAACAGCTGTGGAAGTTATAGTCATTTTGTCCACCCTTAACATAAGTCATTTTGCCTGCATTTGTAGAAGGAAAGCTCAATATTACAGTAGAGGTCAGCTATAGTTCAGAACAAAGCACCCAGGAAAACTATTTCAAATAGTTTTATTTGCCTAAACCTACAGAGGTAATATGCAGATCTGCCTCAGCAGCTCAAATGGAAAGTATAGGGCCTTTTTCCCTGCAACAACCAGAGTCAGCTCAGTAGCCAAAAAAAGAGATGAGTTTGTGTATCCATTAAGAGAGTTCTCTCCATTTCCCCTGCTCCCTTATTCCTATATCTTTATCTCGTCCAGTAACCTTGTTTTCTACCCCATCACACACTCTGGCTATTCTTCCATAACCTCTTGTGCCTTCCCTAGACACCTATATTCCCCATGCACACAATTTTTCTTTCTAGCCTTTATGTTCTGCCACAAACTGCTAGTACTGCTTCCACAGACCAGAGTTTCCTAACTAAAGGTGGTTATTGATGTACAGTACTAGTGTTTTAGTGCAGTAGCAGAATCAATAAACTAGGAAATACTGCTTTGTCAGATTTCTCCAGCATATGCTGGGAAACACTTTTTACTGCCTTTGGATGGTCACAGAGTTTTTTCTTTAGAGATCACACTGGAGCATGAACTGCATCTTCTCTAGGAAGAACTGAAGCTCTCCTACCCTCTAGTGACTGGAACAGAATAGAGCACAGGGTTGCAGCTTTTTTCCCCCCTCCCTCTTTGAAACAATACTTTCATGTCGCCTAAATCAGTACCGTGACCGTGCTTCACCATCTCTGAAATTTACTTTGAAAGATGTTAAGGCACAAGCCAGTTGGGAACTGAGCGACCTGCCAGTAGGGCTTACAGCTAAAGGTCCAAAAAACCCACGTATAAAAAAATGACAGAAAATGCAGTAAGATATAACATACAACAACAAAAAATATTCCAATGACAGCAACCAAGACAGAAGTTTGGCTATTCTAAACAAAAAGGACCAGAGTTTAAAAACCTGGCTCCCTTTGCCGAGACCCAAAGTCAACCAGCGTCAAGAGACAGCTGTGTGCATGCATGAGAAAAAGGGGGATCAAGCTACACTGATTGAGGGCACAGTAATTTCCCGAGCTTTAGTTAAGAACTAAAGTGCTGAGCTCCTCAATTATTCCATCGCTTTCTGTCATACAGCATTCAGGGATGCATGGCGGCTCTCTGTGGCAAGTGCCAAGGGAAGGGCTGTCACACCCCAGGACCAGGGCTCGCTGAGCTGCCACCCAGCTCCAAGGGCTGTACTTTGCACTTCTTCTGTTGACAAAAATATACTTGCTGGCACAACACCTGAGAGGGATGGCTCCTCTATGCAGCACACCACAGTTGTATTGAATCAAACAAGACGAGGTTAATTATTCAATATATTTAGACGCACAGCAATGCTATAGAGGGGAAAATATCAAGATGCATATTTGTTCTTGTAAGAGCCAAATTTTGCTTTTCAGAGTTAGATTGCACAGCTCTTGAGCTGTGTACCAGGGCCTGCAGCCTCTAGATTATTGTTATTTACTCAATAGCAAATTAAAGCTTTACACAACAAATAGAAAGCTACAGTCTGCTTCCCAAACAAATTAAAATGTAATGCAAAAACGGGACAGTACAGGAATATAAAAGTAATGGAAGCCTGCAGGGATACTACAGAAGACCAAGGGAAGCAACTTGTGTAGACATGTAGCAACACACAGATCTTGGAAATCCTTTTGCATTGCTGGTAATGAAAAATCCCCTGCTTGGTCTCCATCCCAAGTACAAAAGGAATTTCAAAATCCACAGAGCTAACAGAAGAAATATTGCCTTACAAAATTCCTCCCATTCCGAGAGGAAACCCAAACAATTACACTGGGATCCAGGGGACCCATGCTCCAGTCCAGTACCAACTACCAGCCACCTTTTGCATATCCTTAAGCAATTCAAATCCTCTACAGCTCCTTTTTTGGGTTGAATTTATACCCGTTTCCTCAGTACAGACTGTTTTTCTCTGTTTCTACAGCTCTTTACCAAATGGGGTCTTACTCTCGCTTGCAGTCAGATGCTACCATAGCACCCACAACAAGGAAACAGCACCAATTTCTCGTAACATTGGAAAACAAAGCTCAAAAAAGCAAAGGGTATCACACCACATTAAAACAGGTTGCAACTGTATTTCAGAGTTCCCTGTGTTTACCTTTTCTGTTTCAGAGAGAGCACAGAGTTTTGAGAGGGGACTTTTCTTAAGAGAAAAAAAAATATGGATTACCTTGGATGAAGTTCGCTTCTTCCGACTTGACCATCTCTATTCATGGGTTCCCACAACATGGTACCAAAGAGAAGTCAGAGAGAAGAAACAGAGGAGGAATAAAATGGAGACAGAGGTTAGTGAAATAACTCAAACAACAGCTTGTCAAATGTGCTAGCAAAGCTTATTATTGAGTAGGGGGCTGGAACTATGGCTGTATTCATCTGCCTCCCCTCTCTCATGGAATATAACAACCGACAAACTCAAAATACCTGCACTGCCCCCCAAAAAGAGGCAATTAAAAGAGGCGATCAAGAATAAAAAGTGGAAGGACCTAGAGCCATTAGTAAGACAGATAGCTTACACTTTCGCTGCCATCTGGTTCTACAGTAAGCTAATTTAGAAAGGGAAAAAAAAAATCATCTTACTGTTAAGTGCTAATGTAGACAGAGCCATTTCACTGTTCCGATTCCACTGGAAATGGCTGAGCAATCTGCATTTGAAACATGAGGGCCTAAAACACTGTCTTTAAAAAAATTACAGTGCGCACCAACTCTTCTACCACCTGCACTCGGAATGTTAACTAAGCACCCAAGAGTACCAAAAGCTGCTACTTTAAACCAATGTATTTGCTGCCTCACTGTTTAGGTCCATATTAGTCCATGCCTTCCTAAAAATCCCAGAAGAATTCTTGAGGCGCTTTCCCCTAAACAGCTTTATTTGCTAAAGAAATTTTTGGTCTTTGCTTTACCCCTTCCTGCAATCCAGTGACATGCGTGCCAACAATCTCTTGGACAAGTTAGAGGGAGAATTCACATCCCAGATCAAAGTAATCTTATAATATAGATACATAAACGCCACAGTCGTGTTTTGAATTTGTCATTAAGCTTTTAAATAATCACATATTGAGTTACAAATAACTACAATTATTTTAATATTGAGATTTCACAATGTTCAAAAAGGCAACTATTTCAAAAATAAATAATGAATGACAGACATCCCACAGTAGCTTTTCTTATTTTGCTTTCCAGCCCCTTGAAACATTTATGTTTCTATAAATAATCTTAGACCAGAATTCCATACCTATAATTCAATAATGTGCTGTAAACAGCAACTTTCATAATAGACTATATAGGAGACTTAGAGGAGCATTTTCTCTTTACATATGTATTACACATAGTTAAAGTTACCTCTGGTTTTAACGCTAGTCCAAGTAAATCCTGCCTTTGCTGGCCAGGAACAGGATGAGTTCACCAACACAGGTATGCTTTACACTCTGTGTAAGATACCAGTAGGAGTCTTAAAAGCTAAAAACAAAACTCCCATGTGCAGGACCTGAAATTCAAAAACTAAGAGCTTCAGCCATGGTGTTCCCAGTCTCTGCCCAGGTTCTTCTGACTTTCTAGCATCGCTAAGTGCACCATATTTCAGCACCAGGAGCCAAGTTCAACTGAACACAGGCAAGAAACTGTCAGTGGCAAAATTCAGGGAGTTTATAAGCAGTATCTTACTCCCAGCCAGTGCGCTCCTCTGCAAGATTGGTTTAAGTCTTAACATCAGATCTCTGCTTTTAGATTTCACATGGATAAATATTTCTATTGTAATAAAAACAAGAAAAAAGAAAAGAAAAAAAACCTAAATAAGTTTAGTTTGGTTGGGTTAGCTTTTCTATTTTAGTTTATGTTTGTTTGCTTTGTCATTTTGGTTGTTGGCTGGTTTGGTTTTTTTTAAGTGTTAAACTCCTAGGTGGAAATCAGAAAACAATATGCTGGAATAGCAATCTCAGCAGGCATGGTTCATACATTCACTTCAGCAACCTGCACACTGCAGCGGTGGGTATCACACACCTGGTACCCAGAGAGCACTGCCTTGGTGCACATCACAGCTATGAGACGAAGCATCCAGCTACAGACGTCTACACAACTTTTACCCAGTTAAATATAAGGCTGCTTTTTTTAAGTTATGATCTATCTTGATTTCAACATTGACTTTTGTAGGATGAAAATAAAGGTGGCATTTCCCAGTGGATCAGATTATGCCAGCTCTTCCTTCTCAACCGAATTCCAGCTAAAAATTGGATTTCCTAAGCCACTTACATTTCTTTTAAAGTCTCCTTGCTTGATTGCAAGACTCAAGTTTAACACAATCACTCCCATGTCATCTTCTAAACTGTTGGGATCTTCCAGTTTTAAAACCTGTTCAGTAGTTCTACAAAACAAAAAAAAGAAAGGGGGGGGAAAAGTGCAATTATTGACTCCAGTTAACTCAAGTTGATTATTAAAGGTCACACTGAGCTGTGCAAATTTCAGCTTCTTGTCTGTAATGCCTAATATTGAGTTTAAATGTTAAAAGGGGAAATCTAGAGGGTTCCTTCATCGTTCTGACAAAATACAGCCCCCTTTCAATAACTCAGCATAGCGTTCATATAGCACTGCTTAACACTTGTAAATCTCCACACCCAGACACACACTAAATTCAGTTACTACTACCCCAACTTTACGGGGAAGAAGAGTGACAGGGAAACTTATCCAAGTGAAATTTCTAACACTAACAGCTAGAATTTGACTCTGGAGATATTTATTCTTGCCTTATCTCTACTTGCGTTTAATCTCCCTCCATGACTCAGTTCCCTCTCTGAAAACAAGAACGCTGGTTTTTACCTGATGACACTATCTCACAGATAAATTCCTTAATGTTTCTAGAAACTCAGGTAACCACGGGAGCTGCAATAGACCCACACAGAAAGAACCAACTTTCTCCTCCGAAAAAACAGTTGCACAGCAAGGGAGTATAGAAGGGAGAACTACAACTTGAATTCCTGGCTTCCAGCTCCACATTGAGACCAAGCAGCAGCAGACAAAAGGAGCAGAGTTTGCCTTTGCACTAAATCAGGGCCAGATGCAGCTGCTGCAGGGATGGATGGCTGCAGGGGGAGAGGCTGGAGACAGGGCACTCACAGACAGGCAAACTGCTCCCCAGCCCAGCTACACACAGAAAAAAGCACCTCATGCTACGCAGGGCCACAAGAGGGTCTCAACCTTCTCCCCACTTTCTTCTTCTTCTGTAAATTATTCTGGTATAGCCCTCCCTAAACAATGTTGTATATAGAAACTCTTATTCCTAGACATGAAAAGGAAAGGGCGCCTTCTGCTGAACCAGGATCCATTCAGGTTGGAATTGACATAACACTGGATAAATCCTGTATACATACTTTTTTATCTCAAGTGATTTCTTTTAAAATGTGCTCCCCACCCTTCTATCAAAATAAGTTTTGTGGAATAGATAAATTCCAAGCTAGAGCAAAAGCATTTCAGTATTTTCCTGTTTCTCAAATAAGCTGCGTTAATAACTTTTAGTTAAATAAACATATTACCTATTGAGTTCAAGTTCAGTGAGTACTACAAATGCCGAACCCATGAAGTCTGAACAGGTTAAGTCTCGATCATACACCTGGTAGCAACATAAAACAAATACATCTGATTTTCACATCATAATCCAGTTTTATCCCGGCCGATAACAGAACAGATATTTTAAGCTTTTTCAGTTCAATTCCATATCTGAAAGATCAAAGCTTAGCTATAATTCAGGGATAATTTCCCAACTCCCTGCTTTAATTTGTATTTTTAACTAAATATTTAAAGAGCATTTTGAAAGTATCTCCTTAATATTACGTAAACAGAGACATGTGTGCTGCTACGGATGGTGCCTGTTCCTTTATGCTCTGCTCGATCGCATAATGAAATGCTGCACAGGAATCAGGTACTCCTGGCTACAGATGTTTTAGCAATTAGTGCTCACAACTGGTAGCTTGCGGTTCTGGTAACTGTAACGTTACTCATAATGAGAAAAGGCTTTGCTACTTGTCACGGCTGCATCCCAGGTAATAATTCTGCTCAACCCAGCCAAATTACACTCTTAAAACGTGCTTATGAAACCGCTGCTGGTTTCACTGAGTTTGCATAAGCACGGTAAGAGCGAGCAGAATTTAGCTCCCACAGCTTTAAAACGTATCCAGTCAAGGAGTTTTATTTCAACATGGGTTTTTGCAGATGGAAAGCAAAACATGCAAGTAAAATCTGGAAAAGACATATGTGCATTTTAATTTGAAATTGCTGGAACTCTTAAAGTGGATTGTGGTTTACGTTACCCTGCTGCAGTGAATAAAAATCGATACGTTTCTGAAGCTGAAAATCATTGCTTAAAAAAAACATCTTTCAAAAAAGCTAAAAACCAAAACTTAAAGCTTACCTTGATCCAAAGTTTCTGATCGAGGTTCTGTATAGGCAGCACAACAGTTTCATCCCAAACTGGATTGAGGTTCTTGTGGACTACCTTACTTTTATATAGAGTTTTCCCATTCAGTTTAAACTTCACATATGGGTCACTTGTACCTGTGATAATGAATAAAAAATAGATTAGCAAGTTCCCACAACCTTAAATTATATTTTCATAGAACAATAAATAACGATAAAAATGGTAGAGACCTGTTTTATATAAACATGCATATACTTAATTACCCGTATAGAAATTCCTAGTTCATACAGGAAATCTATAGAACAGAACCAGAAAGTTGTTTGAAAGCAGGCAACAAAAATTATTCATCATTTGCTTGATCTCTGCTGTGTTATTCTTAAAGAACATTAATTAGCCTTTAGTAACTTAGTTAACATTTTAATTTGGGAAAAGAGCAAACAGAAGCAAGGATGAAGGACTTTTACAAGCTGACTAACACCACAGACAGTGGAAGAGAGAAAATGCGATCCTGTGACTATGAATATATAAAAAGACCAACACTCAAAAGCATCGTAACTTGGATAGGAGCTCCAAGGAAACCAGTAACAATAGCTGAAGTATCCGACAAGATTTCATCACTGCTGTGACTTGCCAATTTACTTAAAATTAAATTTGAAGTTTCAGTGAAAAACACACTGATGCTATTCACCAGCTCAGCATAAAAACACACACAGAGAATAAACACCGTAAAGATAAACAATATTCAGGTAACACGTTTTTTTAATCCAAGTGGCACAATTTGCCATGGCAATAACATCCCTGGTTTTATAGAGCAGATGTCCATGGACAGAGCGTGAAGCTCATGCCACTCGGCAGCAATAGAAAGACTTGCAGCTGTCAAAGGAAAACAGAAGAGAGAATCAACTTTTTATTATTGTTATTAAACCAGTGGCATCTGCACTAATACTAACCAAATTGAGATGTAGCAGCATAAACAATTCATGATCCCAAGTGCCACTGTTCTCTCATATTTAATATTGTCTGTACTATACCTTATATTTGGAATTAAACTTCCTTCCTAACAGTTCCGTTTCATTAGAAGAATAACAGCTAACTTGAGGGTCCTGGCTGCCCCTCAGCCTGCAGGGTGGGCTGCTGGCAGAAAAAGATTGACTCCTACACCAGGCTTCCCATCCAGAATTAATCTGAACCTGTCCTTCCTGCTTCCCACCGAGATATATTGGCTGACAAGCACATGGCAGTGCAGGATAACCCAGCATAAGACCAATACTCAGTCTTGTCAGTAGTTTAGTGAACAGTGAGAATGCGAAAAACCCATATTTAAACATCCAAAGTTCTGATTAGTGTTATATGAAGACAGACTTAGAATCAAAAGAAATATAGCTATATATTTGCATCTATCTGGAAGTACGTAGTAAAGAACTGTGCCCCTGCAACACACAGGCTTACTTTTTAGGACTTACAGAAAGTTTTTCTTATGTTTCACTTCAGAAGGGAAGAGTTGTCGAGCCCTGGCCAATTCTGCACACTAAGGTTGTTTGATGCACAGAAGGAAAATATCAGTTGGGTTTTCAAATATTACCTGTAGCTGATACTTTGCTTACATAGTAATGGTTGAAATCAACCCCTTTTTGGGAAAAAAATGCTGCAAACTTGAAAAGAATTTATTTTCCTTCTCCTCTAGGAGAGGATAATAAGGGCCTGATTCAAAGTCAGGGAGCAGCTTCTTATTGCACGTCAATGGCTTAGGACTAGACCTTTCCCTATAACACTTCTCAGAACTATGATTATGCTCTTACATAAAGAACACAGCTTAAAACCAGTACACATTCCATGAGTGGAAGAACACAGATAAGCTGTGGCCACACAATGTGGGCAGTAGCCCTCCGAGGATGCAGAAGTTAAGAAACTAGGCTTCTCGGTGTTAGTTTCTTCCAGCTCCTTTTTTCTAAAAAACAGAAGAAAAAAAGAAACTGAAAGAACTGTTTGGTTTTTATTTACAGGATAATCAGGAGCGAGCTGCATTATTAGGAATAACAGTAATAATGTCCACACCTATTCTGTGCATGAAATAGCAATTGGCCGAGACAAGGAAAACAACTGATGAAATGAAAGCACAAAGAGGGTGATGGAGGCAGGTGGTCTATAGCCATAACTCATCTGCTTTTGGCACAGAAAACCCATGAACAAGGGCAAAACCTGAGCAGAGAGAGAAAAATAGGATGCAGAGAAAGCAAACAGCCAGCAAGTTCCATAGCTGCAAGTATAAAACTCCAAGCATCCCAACTGCATTATTGCTTTGAAAGCTTTCCAGGTTGTTACACAGTAAAGGAAAATAAAGAGAGGGGGAAGGGCTGCCCAGAACTGCTCATGTAAGCTGGGCTTTAGCAATCATTCTTTTATACATACATATAAATATATATATACACACACATATATAATGTCTTCCTTTCTATTTAACAAGAATGCCTTCCTCTTTACATATATTCTATATTTTCTAAACATTTCTATAAAAACATGTTGTTGCATAAAAACATGCACATATAAAAGGGGTATATATTTATACAAATATATATTTCTGTTAAAATATCTAAAAAACAGGGGAAAAAAAGAGCTATAATAAAAAAAGGCCTTTAATTAAATGAGATTGCCACTCTGGGATCAGGCCTTCATGCTTGTCAGCTTACTCTCAAAATAAACATCTCAAAGCAGGGCCTCAGTGGTGTCACTTACTCCTGCAAGGCACACTGGGTAATCCCTCGCTATCTTGACAGCTACATAATGTTCAAACTGTTTCACGGGTGAGCGGCAGCACTTGGGCGAAAGAAAATATTAATGCCAGGAATTAATAGAAAAAGGGATGATGGTTTACAAAAGCCAAACAAGGGAAAGGTGTCAAGTTAGTACCGGTGTTAATTGTTAGGGAATATAATTGCAGTGGGGAGCGGGCTTCGGCAGCGCTCGCCTGTCGGGCTGTCACAGGGGTAACATCTCAACTAGGCAGGCAAGGGGAAAGGGGCCGGCAGTGCGGGAGCACAGCTCCCAGAGCATACAAATGACGGGTTGACATCTCTGTGCCAGCAAACAGATGAACCTTCACCTCTGTGGCAGGAGCTGGCACACACCAGGGCTTGGTGGCAGGAGCTGGGGTAGACCTGATGGCCAGGAGGGAAGCTAGGAGGGTGATGATAAAAAGGCTTCCCCCAGGCTGTTGCTGGGATGTTGATGAAGCTCCTGGGTCATTGTGTCCATTCCTGGTTTTCTTCATAGTACGCACGTAATCAAAATAGGTTATAAAGGAGACAGGGAATGAGAAATAGCTAGATGACAAGCTTTACCTGATGGGATGAACAGCACAGACTGCAAATTAACTGCATTTGAGTTCAAGGCTTGAAGCCTTCTAGATTCAAGATCAGAAAGATGTCTGGATCTATTAAAAAAACTATTTATTAGAGACAATCTACAACCTAGCGATTTTAGTCATGAGCTGACCTAAAGAAGGATTTTTGTTTATAATTTTCCTTTAAACATAACAGAAGTTGATAAATTTCTGAAGACACCAGACCATTACAAAAGCTTCGTAGCAGCCATTTCCTACTGCAGATGAACGAATCAACAACTTCTAAGCACGTGCACCTAGGCTCCTCTGGCATGCAAGATCTGAAACTGCTCATCTCAGTCACATCAACTTTATCAGTGTCGAGAGGGTCACACAAGAAGACTAATTATTCTTGAACCCAGCTGAGAATTTAGCCTGAGAAAAAATACTTCTCTAGTGGGAAAGGCAAAGTAATGTTTAAGGTTAGCTTAAATGTTATGCAAGGACAAGAAGGTTTTCACACAGTAAAATGCATGGACAAAACTTATAAACCAAAGAAGATTACCTACTTTGTAGCCTAAAAAAAAAATCCAGTAAGAGTAAAAAGAAAGGATGACTTCTAAAAAACATCACTGCATCAGCTGGGCCTGTTTTCCCGTTAGAGAAAGAACACGCACACTAACAGGGATGCTCCCTTGCGTTCGTTTGCATAAAACCTATTTTACTTCGATTTGCTAACACTAAAAAGCAAACAGTGCAGGCAGACCAACCATCAGCTAAAATGTGAGGTAGCTTCAGTGAGCAAAAGTCGCTGGGCCGCAGCAGCAGGGGAGGGTTCAGCAGCCCAAGAAACTGTTAATGGCGCTTTTAAATGGATACTGCTGCCCTCTAGCAGCTACAGAGAGATGTGTCACATCAACTGCGTGTAATACTGCTACAGACTTCATTAAAACAAAACCAAACCAAAACAAAAACAGAAGACCAGGTATCATTTCAAGCCACACACTATTTTATAGGAGTAAACTTACTGGAAACGTAGCATATGAAACAAGTCTCATTACATAAATAAATAATAAAAAAATACCACCAAGTTGCCTTAAAATCCTGGGGAAAAATATCAAAGAACAGTGTGAAATATAATCTAGGCCATCTTAAGTTTTGGTTAAAACCTAGATTTTAATCTGAAGAAGGAAATGAAGGATTTCTTTTATATGCATATAAAGAATACATTTCTTCAAGTCTTCCTAGAAACAGAATTACCGGAGTTATTTACAACAAGGAGTAAAAGACATTTTAAAATGGAACACGCATTTTTCTTTTTAAGTGGAAAACCACTATATTCTTGTAGTGAAATAGCTGAGATCAAGACTTAAAGGGGAAAAGCAGACAAAAAAGTATTCCGCTGGCAGGAAATTCAGGTAATTTTGGAAAGGTTTGTGCCCAGTTAGTTTTACGTGGCCAGATGGAAGTGAAACATTGTTTGGAAACAAGCATCACCAACAGGTTCCAACGGAAAATAAACCAACTAACAAGAAAGTAAGCAACACAAACCCACCACAACAAAAAACAATGAACCAAAAAGACCAGCGAAGTGTGAGGAGTGTATGTAAACACACAGTTGATGGGTTTAAAAGATGGGGGGAAAAAGCCTGAACCAGACAGAAGCAGATACAGCACATTCTATGCAAGACACATCAGAAACGGTGTTTTAAAAATACGAAAGGAACAAAGAAAAACCACCAGACTCTACCAAAACACCATGTGATGCACAACAGGGATAGAATGGCACAAGGAACAGATGATGGCTAAATTAGCCCCACTGAACACTGTATTCCCAGTTGGTTTATGAAGGCACATGAGGGCACAAGGACAGGACACATCTCTATTACTAGACAGCATTGAGGACCTTCAGTGTAATACAGTTGCATCTTCTTGTATTCTTAGTCTTTGGCCTAAGAAAATCTTCTCACAGGGGTCCCAGAAAAACACAGTGAAAGCTATTGAAGCAGAGATAGTTTGGACAGTTTAAGAAACCTGTTCTCTGAATTACAATTACCTACAAAAGAAGAGACACAGGGTATTCTCTGGGCCCTACGTGTCCTCTTCCTGTGCTGCCATTCTTACATCTCTTAATTTAACATTAATTTACCAAATGGAGCTATAAAATATAATGGATTAATTGCTCTTATTTGACTACTTTCCTAAGGTTCCTGACTTAGTGCATTCATTCCCCATGGCCAGACCAGGAGGGCTGGTCACAGGCATCACGATGTATTAGGGCAAAGTTTCAGCCTCACACATTGCAATTCCAGAAACTGGACTTGGCACAGACAAGTGCTTGCAGCACAAGCAGAGCTACATGAGATCCAGAAAACATCAAAATAAGTACCCAGCACCATTCAAATTCTTAGCAGTTGTAAATTAGCCATGATTACGCCTTTCAAAAATAAGTGTGAAAAGTTGCCTAATACATCTCAATAATTAATAAATTTGAAGGACTAATGATCTAATTGCAGATACCCTCAAAACAGAGGAAGCCTAAATTAATCAGCATGTTTGAAGGGAGCGATTCAGCCTAATTGCTCTGAGCATTTGCTTTCCAAACAATGGACTTGCTCTAAGCTGACGAACACCCAGCCCAGCCCAGTACAAACACATCCCATTCTCCAGCATTCTGGTGTCAGCGCGGACTTAGGCAGTGGAGAGCCCAGAGCTATGAGCAGTGGGGTACTATGGGTTCATTACTGCTTAAAGTTGAAAGTACATGTTATTGCGTCCTTTTTCTTTCATTTTATTTTGTCCTTGTGAGACTGAGTTTTGGCACAGCTTGTGCTAATGTTAGGAGCTGCCCATATGCAGAAAAGCCAGCTTCAGGAGCCACTCATGCAGCAAAGCCAGCTCCACAAGCCCACTGGGACCCTCTGGCAGCATGGGGTGCTAGATGTGAGAGCAGATGATGTGCTCTGGATGAGGAGGTGAGTGCACCCAGCGAGATGATGGCACGTTCTGTACTTCTTCAGCCAACCCACCCTACTCCCTCCATATGTAGCTGCCTGTATCATGAGAGGAAAGAAATGAGAGCAAAACCAAAGTGCAGCAACAGGCAACAGCAAAGGAAACCTGAAAAAAAGAAACAGAGATGGGGCACAAGGGTCCTGCAAAACACTAGAAAACACAAAACCATGTGGAAAAGAGACACGGGAAAAATTCAAGCTGGAGCAACACAGCTGAGGTGGAGGGAATAAAAGACAGCAACCACAGCCACTCACCAGCTGCCATCACATCCGAGAAGCATATTTCTTGTAACCGCACTGTTTAACAGATGAAAAAATACACTCATACTTTGAAAGCGCAGGATCTGGAAACAGGGGGTGCATCCTCACCCCTACAGGCACTCAAAACCCAGTTTCTGGTTTTCCTTATAGCCGGGTTTGTCAGCTCAGGGAAGGTAACACTTCCCTATGGCCGCAGCATCATGAGCTGCTCGGTGTCACAGCATCACCATTGTGCATAGGTGACTTGTGCAGGCACAGTCAGAGCATCTGAGAGCCATAAGGGAGCAGGACATTTCAGGTTTCATCAGACTACTCAAAACAAACATGAGCCATTGCCCTGACTTATCAAGGTGAACCAGCAAGTAACAATGGGCTCCAGCCTCTCCCAGTTCAAAGCATGTGGAGTGGGAAGCTGTGATCTTCACCCCCAAAAAATGTCTCAATGGGGCCATAAAGCCACTAAGGGTGCAACAAAACGACAACATCTAGGGCACTGGTAATTAAGAATGCTTAATTATTTTAAGCCAAATAAGATAATTATTTTTCTTTTCTGCAGAAGTACTTGCAGTATTAAAACTATATGGAATGAAAACTCCTCACCGTCATCATGATTACTAATAACCATCTACTATTAGTAATACTATAAGAAGTATATTATAAATAGCCCAAACTTTTGTTATTATGTATATAAACACACAGATCCATAACCTTCAGTGAAGAGAAAAATAAGAGAGAGCAGATGTTAACAGGAATAATATGAATGGGGGGGGGGAAGTAACAAAAATCTGGTTAAGTGAAGGAAGAATTTAAGTCACACCACAGGGAACATATGCTGGAAAGAACAGTACGCAGTGAGTCAAAAAGTCTGGAAAAATATCTGGAAAAGTTGGGAAAAAGTAAAGTCACATGTTGGTCTTATATCCTGCAGTTATCAGCAGAACTACTGGTCACCTTTGTTCAGCCAAGTGTAATTAATTCCTACTTAACAACTGCTAAACATATAATGAGTGAATTTGCAGATTAGAGCCAGGAGTTTCCAATGGCAGAAATATTTCTCCTTCATCACACACCTTAGATTTATTTTAATATATTTATATACACACATGGGTGTATACTTCTTACACTGGGAAAAATAGAGGCAAAGACTGAATGCCATACCAAGAGACTTTGCTCAAATTTTGAGTACTTATGTTATAGCATTGTATCATAGCATGGTTTGGGTTGGAAGGGACCTTAAAGCTCACCCAGCTATAACCCCCTGTCACAGGCAGCGACACCTCATACTAGACCAGGTCGCTCCAAGTCCCTTCCAACCTGGCCTTGAATGCTGCCAGGGACAGGGCAGCCACAGCTTCTCTGCGCAACCTGTGTGAGCACCTCACCCACCCACAGAGCAAAGAATTTCTTCCTCTTATCTAATTTAAATCCACCCATTTCCAGTTTAAAGCCTTTCCCCCCCCTTGTCCTACCACTATTTGCCATTGTAAAAAGCCGCTCTCCAGATTTCTTGTAGGTTTCTTTAGGTATTGCAAGGCTGCTCTAAGGTTTCCCAAGACTTGTTCATCACCTCTTACACTAAAAGTTGTTATAGAGCTGGAACACACAGCAGAGACATCATGGAATGGCTTGGGTTGGAAAAGACCTTAAACCTCATGTTGCTCTAACAGCAGGGACCCCTTCCACTACAGCAGGCTGCTCCAAGCCCCATGCAACCCGGTAAGCGACTAAACGCAACTAAAGCCGCTGCATCCCCTTCCAGCCCTGAGGCTGCAGTTAAGGGCAGCAGACGCCGGTGGCGGCGGCGGGGGCAGCGGGGGCGGCAGCGGGTGCCGCTGCTCACCTTGCTGCGCTGCGGGCCCGGCAGGGAGCTGCCACCAGAGGGCATCAGCCGCCCGCGCTGGGCTTGAGCGGCGCGGGAAGCGCTGCCTTGAAGTTAAAGGCGGGAGACAAGGACGTGACGCCGCACTTGGGTGCCATTTCCTTTATCGTTAAGTAGATACATAACTTCTCCCCCAAAAAAGACCTAAACTGATTGTTTGATGGCTGCTTTGAGACTTTTTCCCCACACAGCAATTGCTGATAGCGTAATAACTGAATATTAGAGTTTAGGACACTTACAAACCTTCGGTTAACCCTGGTTAACCTAAGGATTAGGCCAGCATCCAGCTAAGGATGCTGGCACGCACTCTGCACTCAGTCTGTGGTTTTCATGTGAAGATTTTGCTATTTAACACACAGCATACTCCACACAGTACCTGGAGTTAGTTTCCAGCCAAGCTATTACCACTAGATGTGATCGCTTTATTCAACTAACAGCAGGACATTGCTAATCCTACCTGCGAACTTCAACACTCCACTACCACTCCTACCTAACCAGAGCATTTTTGCACTTGCACACACTAGGCTTCAAACTCAAATACACACATAAAACGCAGGACACAGCCCACCGGAGAGCTCCCACATTTCTCTGCACACAGAAAACCATGGGAAGAGGGACTGAAACCCTCTCCCAGCTGTGTCAGGCCACATGGCTTAGTTAGCACTAGGGGGTTGCTGTTCCCAAAACGTGAATAAGGATGACTTGGCCTTCAGCCCAAGCCACAATCTGACTAGCAGGACATGGTCCTGTATTCAGATGATCTGGAGTAGGCTGGTACACCCCAGCACAATGACCATATCCCAGCATCGTGGTGGGGGAAGAAGGGGAAAGTCGCATTCTCCCAGCCCACAAGCTTACTCTGAGGTTTTCTCACACAGGAGAGATGAGCAAAGCTGACAACTTCCCCCTTTTAAAAGCACACTGCAAAATGCACAGTGGTTGCAATCCTGAGTCTCACGCAAAGATCCTAAGTAACCAGGATAACATCGGAGACCTATAAAGATGTGCATCAGCAACATGTTTTAAGTAGCCACCACTGCAACATGATGATGACTGAAGAATAGTCATTAAATCAGTATTTTCCCCCTTCCCAGTGCCTGTGGGGGGGAAAAAAAGCAGGAATTTTACTGAATGAGGCATCACCTCACATACTTAGTTTGCTAAATGAGTAGTCATTTGCCACAAAGCACAAAGCAGCATCAAAATGCTTTTTTCTCCTTGCTTACATTGTTTCACTGTGTTGTCCAATGCTTCAGCAAGACAAGCATTTGCTTTCTTACACAACAAAACATAGCCCAGAGCAAACTATGATTTGTCTCCTTTAAAAATATTACTCCCTTGGAATTGCTCACTTCTAGCACCTTTTCCACAGAAACAGCTAGATGTGTCCTGGCTTGTGCTGCCTTCCTAGTAAATCCGATGAACTGCTACGCTGTCAGGAAATACATGCTTCAGTTTAACAAGTAAAGATCTTAATCTAAGTACTTGTCATGGTTTAAGCACAGCCGAACAACTAAGTACCATGCAACAGCTTGCTCACTCCCCTGCCTGCACTGGGATGAGGAGAAATGGGAATAAAGGTAAAACTCATTGACAGAGATAAGAATAAGCTTAATAATTTAATAATAATAATAATGAAGAAAAAGCGAGAGACAGAGGAATAAAACCCAAAGGAAAAAACAAAACCAAGTGATGCACAACATAATTACTCACAACTCATAGACCGATGCTCAGCCAGTCCCTGAGCGGCAATCAGCCATTCTGGATGAACTCACCCCAGTTTATACACTGAGCAGGTCATTCTATGGTATGGAATTTCCCTTTAGCTAGTTGGAGTCAGCTGTCCGGGCTCTGCTCCCTCCCATCTTTTTGTGCACCTCCTCACTGGCAGAGCATGAAAAACTGAACAGTCCTTGATTTAAGGTAAGCGCTACTGAGCAACAACTAAAACATCGGTGTGTCATCAACTGCATTCTCATAGTAAATCCAAAACACAGCACTGCACCAGCTGCTAGGAAAAAATTTAGCTATTCCATACGAAACCAGGACAGTACTCATTCACTCATTCCAAAAGCTGGGAGGAAAAACAAGCCTACACTTGGACAAGAGCTACTGTTTCATGAAGATACCCCAGCATGGAAAAAGTTAACCAAGATAACAGATAACAGAAATCCCAACAGCAAGCACCACATGTGAGAAGTTCTCTAAATCCAGATGGATCTTTCCAGATGCAAACCTTCACATGCCTTTAGGCTGTGCAAGCTTATTTGCTTTAAAACCGTATGAATAAACCCTATTTCTTCATCTCAAAAAAAACCCCGAACTGCTCATGCATTTTGCAATGCAAACACAACAGAACTGTTTCCACATGCAGAAAATATATGAAATAAGGAATAAATGTAAAATGCAGAGAGCGGACATACAGAAGAGTTCTGACAGGTTCAGACTGAAGGTTCTGAAGCAGTCACAGAGCCTCTGGCAGGATAGCCCTCCACAGCAAGGAGAGAAAATACCACCTGGCTGCTTGTAAGCACTTGAACTCACTGTTGCAACGGCCTGAAGAAGGGCCAGGATGACAGCAACAGGCACTTTCTCACAGTTTATCCAGGAATTCCCCAAATATTTCCAATTTATTTGCTATGTCACTTGGGGGTGGGTTTTGGGATTGGGTTTTTTGCATGTTGTCATCCTTAAATTGCATCCCAGATTAGAGGAGATTGCTATATTACAGACCCTGCTCCTATGGCTTCCCTGTCAATAAAATTTTGCAGATAACTCTTTGCAAAAGCACTCTTAGAGCAGCTCCACCATTTAATAGATTTCAACATATTCTTTGGCCTTTTTTATTTCGTTTGTTTGGTTTTGGGGTTTGGTTTTTTCTTGAAGCTCAGATAGAATTTCTCAAGGTTAATGACTCTGCAGGTCCCGAATAGGTGCAGATGCCAAATCCAGCCAAGGAAGAGCTTTGCAACTGCACAGCAGGCAGGAGGAGCAGCTGTCTCCCCTGTGTATCCAAGGTGGATAAACCGAATGGTTGAGTGCTGTGACCTGAACAAGAGGGATAAATCAATGACTTGTTGCATCAGAGATGAAAAGAAGCCAGCTGCTGCCAAACTGAAGTCACTGATAGGAGAGGTGTGTGAATTTCAGAGGAAATGAGCTGAAAGGTGGGGCTCACCACAGCGATCTCTGATAACCAGGTTCCGGCCTTCCTTCAAGTGGATGGTCAGCAGGTAAGCAAAGGGGCTGGGCAGGTCGCCCAAGCAATCATTTGCTTCCTCTAGAACCTAAGAAGAACAAAGAAATAGGTCACCGCTGTGCACCTCCTGAAGTGGGCCATGAATGAAGCAGGTGTTCTCTTGGTTTTGCAGAGACAAAGTTCTTGTCTCAGGACAATTTTTACAGAAAGGAGGAGAAACAAGCTATTTCTTTCCCAGGCTTTGTTTAGCAAATGGCTAATTATGAGCATCAAGTATCTTCAACAAAGCAAAGGGTAACCCAAGAGGGGTTATATCTGAAAGTGAATAGTAAAGTTAACAATCATAAATGCATGCTAACCATTCTATGATTCTATGCACAGGTCTTCCAAATCCTACCAACTTTCTGCACTATGTGTGTCAAAACTGCCAATGCCTTTTCACACTGCCCGAAAACTATTCTTGTTGTCTGACAAACCCTGCTGCCACATTCAGGTACTTGCTGTCTGTATTTTAATCCATTTTGTTCATGGGCTGCTAGTTAAGTATCTATCCTGATGTTTTCATCCGTTATCAGTACAACGCAGATGATATACATTACAAAAAATCCAGAACATTTGGGTCTATTTAAAACCTTAGCAACTGCTTTGCACTACTGAAAAAAACCACAAAAACCACAAAACCACCATTAAACAAAATCATGGTTTAAGCCCAACCGGTAACTCAGAACCACATAGCCGCTCACTCATTCCTCCCCTTCTTCCTCCCCCCTGCTCTCAGAGCAATGGGGAGGAGAATCAAAAGAATGTAACTCCCATGGGTTGAGATAAGAACAGTCCAGTAACTAAGGTATAACACAAA